>KL647295.1:688457-741009 GCA_000727475.1 Sarcocystis neurona | reverse complement strand
GTTCTTGTCGTGTCTCCGGTAGGTGTCTTTCGTTTTCACCTGCATTGTTCATTGCAGAGCGTTTGTGCACACCTATGTACCCCAGGTCACTTGCGGCGTGGTACGGGGTCAACGTTTACATGTACGTTTATCTGCTCACAGTATGGATATTGCTGGGCCTTTTTACCTCAGCGACAAGAGAGCCCAGCCGATTGTGCAGGACAGCTCACCGTTTTCACTGGTCGACGATAGGGCCTTGACTCCAGCATGGAGCGGGTGGACTAGCTTCACGAGTATAGGTATACCACTAAGGGCGTTTTTTGCGACGGAAATTCCTGCTGTCGCACTAGGCCCAAGTAATTCCGAAGTTTTTTGGTGTGCGTCTTCGGAGTTGCCAGAACGCACTTCAGTGCTGACACGGGATGACCGGTCCTCCTGAACTGGCTTCAATCTGTCCAGTTTCTCGACGGGGCCGCTATGCCCGAATCCTTTTTTGACATCGTCGTAACCTGTCTGCCTAACAAGCAACTCTTTGAATTCTTTTGAAGTTTGCCGCTCACTACCAGTCTGGTCAAACTCTGGGGCGTCTTCTATAGACAATTGCGCAGACGCTATTTTCAGAAGGCCATTTCGTAGCCTGAGTGCGGTCAGTGCTTTCGGTGCTAAAAAGGCAAGGGCAAGCTTGTCGTTGTTGAAAACGGCTTCCTGTAGGAGCAGGGCCTTGATTGCGAAAGAATTCAGCAGCACCGGCTTCCTTGAGAGCAACAAAGCGGCAACTGGAGCTGCAAGTCCCAAAGGTTTCAAGAAAAACGAGACAAAGGCGTCTGCAATTGCGGCGTGGAAAGCACTGGAGTTAACCATCTCCCCAAGAGCAAACGCCAGCTGAATTATGTCTTCAGCGGCCACGTCGGCGCTTGTGTCCTCCCTCGGTGACGGTAAATGTCGAGATGCGTCGATCAAATGGGCCACCTCCATGGTAATGCCGGCGGGAATAAGAAATTCATCAACAAAGCTGCCAGCCAGATTTGCGTACAGATCTCCTCTCCGATGTAGTTTCCCCAGTTCTGCTGCTGACTTCACTATGCGTGACCGCGCCTCAATGCTGTCGCGGGTGGACACGTGAGAGCGCAATGCTTTGGGCTCCATGAGTGCCTCCAGCAGAATATCGGCAAGTCCATGTGCCGGCGCCTTGTTAAAGTGAAAGTATTTCACCTCATCCGGTTCCATCCCGTAAGTGACACGCATTTTCTCTTCATCGACATAAGGCACACCATCGCCTGCTATGGGCACGATAATTTGTTGTATTAAAGCTGACGCTGGGTGCTCGGCATTTTGAACAGTCTCAAGTACCGTGTTTCCTGCTTCGAGAATCAGCCTTCCGAGTTGTAGACAGAACTTCGGAGGCAGTTCCTTTATAGCACTCCCTGCGGCAGCAAGGTCAAAACTGCCGCCAGTGACTTTGTGGAACAACTGTATGAAGTCTTGAATTGCATCTCGGGACGCCGATACATCTTGCAAAGCACTGCTCTGCGGATTTTTTCGCAGCCGATTGAGGAAGCCGACTGCGCCTGAGACGGAAGCAAACACAACTGATTCACACTCCAGTCACGTAGGCCTCCAGCAGAGGTAGAGAAAGCACTGACCTGCTTCAGAAGACCGCTTTTCATTTCCCGACTCGTCTTCCGCCTCTTTTTCTCGCAGGAAGCGACCGGGCGACAACGCTTTTTCCAGCAGTGCTTCTAGTAAAAGATCTCTGTGCAATAGCCCAGATCCTACAATACCAAAATTCTGGAACGCCTCTTGTACGGCACTGAATAGTGCAGCCTCTTCTTCGCGTTTGACGAGGGGAAGAACCAGTCTGCTAAGAAGCGTGTCCAGAAAATCCTGATTTTTCAGGACGGATAGCAACCGCAGTGGGTCTTCCTTTTGCGCGCTACTGAAGGGCAGACCGACAGTGAGAAAGCTTTCTTCTGGCACGAACGCGTCAAGGATCATCTGGCCTTCCAGAGCTTGTGGCGGGCCGCCCTCCGCCGCAGCCACCGTATGTGGTCCATCTGCCTGTGCCAAAGCAACACGGTCTTTCTGCAGTAGTAATAAAAGGTACCAAAAAAATGTCTGAACCCGGCGTGTGATGATCATTGTTCTGTGAATCGGAAACATTGGGGTGCGATTCCATAAAAATACGACGAAAAACGGACCAATCAAAGCTAACGTACAAATGTGCACAAACCAATTTTGAGGGACGACGAAAGTGAATTTTCAAAATTGGAAAAAAATGAACTTTGACCACATCCAGTGGCAGTCCATGGGTCTAGGCATCGGTTGTGCGCGAACTCGAAACCTGGAGATCTACGGATGACGGCCGTGCTCGACCTCACACGCGTGCAGGCTGCGCAGGGGAAACGTGACTGAAAATCTATGAGCGTGCATTGGTATTGAAGAGTAATCACCCCGTTCGTTAATTTTGCTCGCCGGATTATCCTCCTTAGAAAGACTGCCTCTTGGCACGTATCTGACCAAAGCAACGGCGTGCCAGGATGACAGGCTGTACAAACTGTACATGTGTTCCGCCTTCGCAGTGACCCAGTATCATGAGTGCAGCGCTTTCTCGGTTGGTTTGGGTCATCGCCGCTACTTGCCCTTATTGATGGGAGCAAGCTGCCGCGCAACTGCGGCGCTTATTATTCAAGCCCAAAGGGCTAACTTTTGCGGATGGTCCCACTTAGGGGACGCACTGTAAAAATCGAATCTTTTCAAACGATCACAAAGGGTTGAGACTGTCACGTGCCTGGGTGCGGTACCAAATTTCGCGCCTGACCATCGTTGCTTCATCAGGGAGCAAACGTGTATACGCTTTTCATCGTTCGGTGACAGCGCGAAACGCTGAGTTGCAGAAGTCGTCCAATTACGCCCTATGTGGCAACTGGCGTGCCCGTGAGATGATGATAGTTGCTTGTAAAAGTATTCCGCCACAGCGGTAGTGAGTAGGCACCGACGATCCGACTGGAGCGAATGCGCATTGTTGTTTACCAGCCTTTCCTGTGCTGGAGCTTAGCATTTTTAGGCAGGCGATGCACGACGCGGTCTCTTCCCACGGATGCGCAGAACGCCAGTGGACCGGCAGCTCTTGCGTACAAGGCAAACATTTTCGCATTGTAGTGCGCACTCCGGGTGGTGATTCGGTGTCTATAGTAGTATTGTTTCGAAGTTTACGCACAAGCGTGACAGCGTTATCTCGCAGTCCTAATGCGCCATCCAATGAACTGAGCGGTCGCTTGGGAAGGTGTGCAGCGCTGCATAGTGTGCATTGTTCACTCACGATTCACAATGCCCATCTGCACAAGTGACTTCTTCCTGGCGGTGGGAATGTGTGCATGACGTCTTCGAGGCATACAGACCACTCCCGTGCCCCTAATTTGAATGGAGCGGAGTTGTGGAAAGTGCAGAATGTGGTGAGCAAGGTGGTCTCAAAAAAGGCAAGCTACAACAGAGGGACGAGTCTGCACAGAGCAGTAGGTCCAAAGTATGCTGTCGCTGTGTCGATGTGTTCCGGTAGAACTGCAGCGAAAATATCCGCACATCATTACGCTTCATACTTATCTGACGTAAGGACTATGTATGCCAATATTACCTATATATGTATAATGTGTATGGCGGCGTGTCTTAGCATAGTCACGCACCGCCTTGCTCCATCTTCCAGTGTGAGAGACCGAGAAATGATGCCGGTGCTAAAAGACGCCTTCGCTGTTAATGTTACACTTGTGCAAGAGACATCGGAAGCCGTTACACCATTGATTGACGAGGACGTCAGTGCTCTGACCACCATAGTTTTGGGTGCCCAAAACGCGTCACATCAGTGATTAATGAGAAAGGTCAGTGCCCAAAGAACCGACGCCTTGGGAGCTTCTTACAGGGAATACGGGATTTTTGTGAAGCGCTTTTAGAGCGTTCCTCTGCACGACAGTTCGCGATTGCCGAGGAAGTCGTGGAGGCTCGTTGCGTGGCTGGGATGGCAATAGCGGCAACATCCGCAGCATGGGCAAGTCTGGTGCTGTGCATGGGCAAGTCTGGTGCTGTGCATCCTCAAGTGTGTAATTCAGGGCAGCCCAGCGGTTGCTATGTGCCCACATTCTAGATTCTGGTCGAAGACAGCCAGAGAACTATTCCTTGCCAAAAATGAATGCTCGTCTCTCACCATATCGTAGGCTCTAATCAGAGACAGCGAGAGAACCAGCTGTTGCGGACACTAAATGCTCGTCTCACTTCCGTGTGTCATTGAACTACAAGCGAGGAGCGTTATGCGAAATCACGGTCGCTCCTCTATGGCTGCCTAGTTGGCGCCGCGCGCATGCGCCACCCCCGTCCCGGAACTCGAGGATCTTGCTAGCCCCCGCCACACACACTCTGCAAAGGGTTCTGAGAGCATGCTATCCCCCCTTCTTCAAAGTGTAGAAGCACAAAGGTTTTTGTGACCTTGACAGTCGCGGAACAAGAGCTGGTTGTACCCTTTCTTCTACCGCCGAAGCGAGGAGGACTTTGTGATTTCGGCAGTTACGGAGCATTGATTAACGTGGATTGTAGACACAGTATCAGGCCTCTCCGGAGTGTGGGCATGGAGAAGCGGTGTCTGTGAATACGCAGCTACTTCAATTGCGTGGACACCGGGTGACATCTGGAGTGTCCCCGTGACCCTCGCTGATGATGGGCGACACCTGCAATTGTGGGCGTTCTTAACCGGTACTGGACGGAGTAGTTGGCCACCGCTGCAGGTGCTACATTTGACACGCGAATTCATCCTGTGCAGTAACTTATTGTGCATGCCCGTTGACCAGGCAGGTGTGATGGCGGGTGACCGGAAATATATGCATGAACGGCGGAAAACCTCCCGAGTGTGCGCGTGTGCCTTGCAGGTGGTTTGAAAGCCATCTGCAACTACCAGTGCGCAACGTCCATGATGGGAGGTCTTGGTAGCAAGCACTCGCTCAGTATCACTGGTGGAAAATACCGAATAAAACGGCATATACGAAGACTGTGTATTCAACGAAAAGTGAGGCTGTCTACTGCCACGAGACCTTCCCAAATCTCGGCACAGCACACAACAGTTCAGACGCAGACGTGCGTCACTGAAGACGTACGATCCGTTGCAGGTAACCATTCCACCCACGTGCTGAACGCAGCAACACGCCATGGGTCACGGTTTCCCTAGATCCACTTACCGGCGCGCTCTTCCGCCGTCATCGACTTGTATGTTGGGCTGACGTGCACGCTCTACAGTTGGTGTACTCTCCCTGTGCAGCGTGATGAGGATGTCGTCCAGCAGTCGCGGCCTATCCGTTTCTTCAACGTCACGAAGACATCCGCTGAGTAAGCTCTTCGAAGGCTTGCTGTAGCGTGCGCCACCCCCGTTTTGAGCTTGGAACTCGACCTCCTGCCTTCGCTCATCCGTACTTTCAGCGCAGACGCATTCTTTTAGTCCGACAAAACAGTCGGAAGTGAGCTGCAGCTGACCGTGCTGATGGCGAAAGCATGAAGGATGCGCAGCAGGTGCTTTTGGAGTCTACAACACTTCTGCGGGTAGATTTCTAGCGAAATGGCTAACTTCTGAGACCCATAGTGTCTTCTGGAATCGTCCACGCTTGCTCTCGCGAACGTTGCCAACGTTGCGCACGTAGAATTGTCAGGTGCTTGACGTGCTTCTGCGGAGCGTTTGCAAAAGAAGAGGACCTAATTGTACTCTGCGTTGGGCAACACGTTCTCGAGTGTATACGCCACTCAAGAAGGTATTGAAGTTGTGGAGCCGTCTGGCGGTGTTAAACTGCATGAGGTGTGCGTCGCCGGAAGGCCTGCCTACTGCAAACTTCGGCATGTATAGTGTCCACTGTGTGCTGGCCCAGGGCTTCAGTGGCAGTCAATAAGAAGGTGACTATACGGGCGTACCTTGTGCCAGACGGGGGCACAGCTGCCATCCAGGTCATTGAATTTCAGGCGGAACCGGATGTGGAACATACTCTAGAGTTCGAAGATTTGAAGCCAGGTTCGAGAACACGCGAAACTGTTGCCACACACAATCGTGTGCGCTCCGTCCAAATGTGCCTAATGTTCACAGCCCCTGGCGGTAATAGGCTGGCCTGTGCATCTTTCTTTCGAAGGTCTCTTCCGATCCTTGTCTTTCACCTTGTGCAGGCACTTTATATAGACTTAAGATGTACTACGTGCCCAGTACGTACAAGACAATGCTGTCGTCGACGGGGACATTTCTGCGTCGTGAAGGCCGAGAAATCCTGCAGTCCTTAAAAAGCGACAAAGTGGACGGCCGGCGACAAAACTCCAAAGCTATGACGAAGAAAGGGACAACGACAGGAGAGACGCAGCCCAGTGACGTGCTCATCCGACGCGCTACCGGAGGCGCGGCTTTGGAAAGCACAACAGGGCACCACGAAGAATTACCCAACGTGAGCCTTCCACCCGAAGGCTTCCCAGGAGAGAAACCTTTAGGGGTCCCCGTAAACTATCCAAAGAAACTGGAGGTGCGTACGCTGCCAGCAGACTGGAAAGGCAAAGAATCCATCCATCGAAAAACCATGACGCGAACATCCACAGTAGGCCGCACGCCTTTTTGAATGCTCGAGTGTGAGTAACTAGCCATCACGTGTCCCGCAGTAACTTCGCATTCGTGATGTTCCTGCGGTTTCGGCCATGAGAACTTCATGTTAAGGCGTTGACTGGGACTACGTGCGAGCATGAATACGTGAGGCCGTCCAAGTGTAGCTACGTTCTTTGTCGACGTAAAGCTCATCCAGCTCGAAATTTACCACACTAGTGGAGGAATTGCACTTATCGGGGAGATATGCAACAACGACCCACACACGGCGAGGGCAGATTCGGCGTGTATGATACTCCAGGCTGGTGCGTGAGCAAGGACTCGTATTTATTGGGGCGCCACATACGGTATGTAACGGCGAATAGACTGCATACGAGTGGCTCCCGCGCTTGTCATGAACAGCTGTCCTCTGCTGGAGTGCGCAAGCGAGCACAGAAAACTATGGCTAAAACTGTGAGAATTCGGCGCTTACTGTGAAGCTGTTCGTCACGCGCGTGTTTATCGCGTAAAAACAGGGTCCTCATCCTGGACGCGTAATTCTGGGCAGATGCATTGGGCGGGCTGGATGGACCACCAGATGTCTCCACTAGACCCGTCATGATATTTACCGTGCAGGAGTATGCGCGGAGTCGGCTCGAGTAAGCCACATGATAAGAATACGAATGATTCTATGCACTTCTGAACTAGAACGCCATCAGGGACCAAGGGCGTAGCCGTTGCTGAAGATTGCCGCAGCAAGCAATGCGCGCGCGCTACCGTAATACCGGCTGCGCTGAACCTGCGGTAATGTTCGTAACGTTACATTGGTTTTCAGTATGCTGATCAATTGCCATCAATTGCCACGCTAGCTGTGGCGGGGCGGAGTAGGCAATGAATGGCCTTGTGTCGGACGGTAACACATTATGTAAGGCACCTCTGTGGAATTCAGCGGGGGGTTGTAAATCTGTATACATAAAGGCATCTACATGCGCATGTGTAAAACTCTCTTCGCACAGTACAGGCGTACAGTCGACGAAGTGTGACACGTGGTTGTTGCCGCTCGAGCATTTCAAGACACGCCCCTGGACCGTTTTCGATGCAACACCAAGAGGAGCCCGTGGTATGGGTAAACTTCACACTGTTTAACACACTTTCCGCTGTCACTAACACAATAGACGCGACCTGATACCGTTTAATTTAAACGAAGATGCTCGTACAACAATTTTATTCCAGCAGCTTTTCACGCTTGGCCAACTGGAAAGCATCCCACAAAAC
Source organism: Sarcocystis neurona (assembly GCA_000727475.1). Taxonomy (NCBI): domain Eukaryota; phylum Apicomplexa; class Conoidasida; order Eucoccidiorida; family Sarcocystidae; genus Sarcocystis; species Sarcocystis neurona. The sequence continues at coordinate 733,175 of KL647295.1, read as the reverse complement.
GCGCACGAGACCGAATTCCTGCGAAGTCGTAGGCCGTTTACCATTAAATGTCCTCGCTACCCGGCATCGGAAACCTTCTGGCAAACTCCACAACCTGTTCTCGTAACTTCAACAAGCGCGGGTGATCCTGGACTCCTTTCTTGAAATCACCAATTTTTTTCCCGTGACTCTCTGGATCACACGCAGTCAGAAGCGGAAGGACGGCCGTGCTTTGGGAAAATATTGTCGTATAGCTGTGCACGACAGGTCATCACGCGTTTCCCAAAGAACACATGCGAGAAATCGTGAAGGTAATCATCTCTTCCAGGTGAGTGTGGCGCAAGTGGGGCACACAGCTTGCTACTTTTTTGGAAAAGTACAGAGCGTCTTTGTGTGCGGTGAACCTTCTAACGTTATCGCCCCCTCGCCAGCATGCTTTCTGAATAGAATACGCCCTATCAAGCACACGAGCACCAAGTTACCATGGCGCTGCGCAACCTTTCACCTGTGGAAAAAGTGAACGCTGTGGTGCACACCTTGGATCTCTCGCGCTATTGCGATAATTTCGTGAAGCCATGCGGCAATTTGTTCAAAATGCTCCTCCTTCATGCCTCGAGTCGTCAGCGCGGGAGAGCCAATACGAACACCAGAAGGATTCGCTGGTGCAGTGTCGCCCGGGACAGCGTTTTTGTTTAAAGTAATATTTGCCTCGTCACAGCAAAGCTGCATCTTTGCACCAGTAATTCCGTCAGGGCGGAGATCAACAAGCAGTAGGTGATTATCTGTCCCGCCGGTCACAATACAGTGTCCCAGTTCTGTTAAACGTTTGGCCAGAGCTTGAGAGTTTTGAATGACTTGTTTGGCGTATTCTCGCCACCGGTCAGAGCCGACCTGAGGCAACACAGCGCAGCCAGCTGTACACCCACGTGTAATAAAATGAGGTCTGCTACACGGATTTGAGGTTCTCTCGTACCAACGTTCTCACACGCCTTGCCATCGTGGGGGGATTGAAACACTTGAGTCAAGCGTAGGTGCGAAGGAAGCATATTTGGATACGTTCACACATTTGTAAGCCCATGTAAATTTACATAGGTGTCCACTGTGCACACACACTTGCGTTTGAGTTGATTGTACGACGTCGCAAGTTTTCAAGGAGCATACTTGCCACCATGTGGCATCGTCGCTACAGGTCTGCGACTGGTTCGCGCAGTTGCAATAAATGCCGTGCCTTCACCACGTTTGATGTGCAGCTCACACAACCGCACATCAAACGGTTTCAAGGAGAATAAGCACGACAGCTCCCAAAGTTTTTGTAAAAGTTGTAGTCGGCCAGTAACGCGACTAACTGGCGTTGACATTCTCACCTCCCTGAGCTGGCACGCCACAGCTGCAATGCTGTTTTGGTGAGGGCCACCTTGTAGCGCGGGGAAAACTGCATTGTTAATTCGCTCTACGGCGTCCACCGGTCGCTGTTTGTTCACAAAGATTATTCCACTTCTTGGGCCGCTGGGAACACAAAAACACGCAGCCTACGATGGCGGTGGATCCCGATCAGAGCGCGACGCGTGCCGCGTGGCCTTCTGCGCTCACTCACTCAGGTGCCAATTTTGTTATTAAGGTACACCTTCGCGCGTCGGTTGTTGCGGAGCAACCCAGACGGGCCGCGCCCACCACCGGGTGTGTGACTTTGCAGTAGGAAACAAGTATTCACGCACAGTGATAGGAAAATTTCTCATCTAGACGCTACGCGCTAAATAGGCTGTCGTGTCATTATCGCATCCCGTGGAAAGTTCGAATTAAGGCCTTTGTTCGCTGCAAAATATATCACTCGCCATTTTTGATAGAAGCGAATCGCAGATGGCACAACGAGTTACCACACCCAGTGCACGGAAAGCGTATTTATAGACTGTTCCATATAGTTGCTGCGCCCGAGGAGCACCGCGGTGTACACGCACACACGTACACACAAGGAGCAGTTGCAATCGTACAACGCTAGCAAAAGGAGGAATTCGCGAGGTTGACTGCCGACTTAACCTACCTCTGAAGGACGGTGCTGTGCTCTTACCGCATTGTTTTGTGCGTCGTGGTTGTCACCACGTCGCAGTACTGGAAAGGCGAGGCGAGAATACCAGCAGCGATTAGTCCACTCGTGTGCGCCATGTCGCACAACAGGACTGCTCCTACAGCATCCGCGATACTGCGGAAAATTGAATAATCGAGATCTCTGTACGCAGGCAGTATTCCGCCTGACACTTCCTCCACTTTCTGCATGTTGTACTGCGATTCCAAACTGCTCTGATATGACGCGATTTCAGCGGCTGTCACTTGCTGGGGGGGGTGTTGAGCAATCCACGTTCAACACAGGCATATACGTGACCTGAAAGCAGTCTAGAAGACGTTGTTTGAAACGGACGAACGCACGCTACACTAGGGTGTGCCCAGCAATTGATTCTGATGTGCGAACTTTGCGAAGTGATTAAAACAGAAGCTTTTTGATCAGCGCGTCGTCACGGTGCCAACACGAACCTGGGCGTAATCTGAGAAACTTTGGCAATAATTCTTTATACATGTGGACCAGCAAAATACTACCTCCCGCAAAGTGTGACATTTGGCGTACGTTTTGTTTAATGTTCCGTGGCGTCTAGAGAGTTTGCAGAATGTGTGCAAGATGGTTCTTCCCGACTGCGACCCGTGTTGTCAACTCTTCACTCTCGTAAGTACTTGGAGTTTGACGTCAGCTGACTAGGGCTCAACAGCAATCTCACCGAGGGTAGGCTGAGTGCCCACATATAATCAATTTCGGCCGGAAAATCAAAGCACGTTTGCGCAGCTCGTCGTAGTCGATCAATCCGTTCACCTCGCTCACCACATACGGCAACGACTCGAAGATAATGGACGTGGCGCTGACGCGCCTCTTCGCAGAATAATAGCCATGCGTAAGGTGGCCTCCTGGTCAGCGTCGCAGCAGTCACATGCCTGCTGTACACGTGCCGCGTGAGTGATTTCGCTTGTCAACTTCCGCAACAGCAGGCAATGGCGAGGGCGGTACGCTAGCAGGTGCCGCACCAGTAAGAAACGAGAAAGGATGTCCATTCCCCACCATTTACACAAGGCGCACACGAAGCAGCGGCGGCAACGAGTTGCAGGTGTCACACTTCTGTGTGCCAGAAGTCATGTGAACAGAATACGTTAGTGTTCTATGATCCGTCTTGTCAACAGTTTCACCCACGCCAAGTGGCCAGCCCGGCAACGCGGTGAAACCACCGATATCACAGCGATGCGAACACGACAACCTTGCGGCTGTTTCTACTTCGTTTTTTAAACCTAGATGCAACGCCTCTCAGAGCAAAGACAGGTGACAAGTCATCAACCTATGCGGAGAGGGCGACTGGTAGACGGGCCACTCTGTGAGGACAGGCGCAAGTCGACAAACGTGGGCACCTTTTTCAGTCCCCTAGAGTCAGGCACTGCAAGCACACATCCACCGTTGCTGACTACGTCTGGGAATAGTCTGCCAACACACAACTACCTGTACTCACTTCTAAGTCAATACACACAGTTGCGTGCGCAGTTACGGTCTTCACGTCTGCCTCTGCCCGCGTGACGTCAGCTGCGCACTTAGCTGATACACACGTTGAGCAGCAGATGTGTGTAGCGTACCCGACGGGAGATCCAGCCCCATGATTCGGTCGTGGGGCTGGAGCAAGCCAAAATACGCAGCCAGATTGGCGGGGCTCCCACTGTAAGGCTGGACGTTCACTGCCCATTCGTCTGCCTTGAGGCCGAAAACCTCGAGAGCCCGTCGCTGGCAGAGCTGCTCAATTTTATCGATAACTTCGTTTCCACCGTAATAGCGAGCTCCCGGGTACCCCTCGCTGTATTTGTTTGTGAGACAGCTGCCCAGACACTCTTGTACTGCCTGCGAGGTGAAGTTCTGATGGCGCCGCGACAAAGAACGTATCAGTCAAGGGAAAATACATGTGGAAACGCATACAACAGTCACGCGCATGGGCTGTTTTGTACATAGGTGTACACGCACCCATGGCGTGAGAACAAGTGAGACAGAAAGTCGCCGATGCCAGGTGCGGGCAGGTGCTTCTGCGTGTACCGTTTCATTCGCATAAGGAGAGAAGAAAACAAAACAGCAGCCATAGACGGGCGACCGCGTGGAAAGTAGACACAGCGCTCCTATAGAAGTTGCTGTTTTCCGCTGCAAAAGAAAGGCTGTCTCTATGTGGAGGACCACGTCACTTTTTCGCCGACGCATGACACGTTCCAGCTATTGAAACTGTACGCGTCCTGTATACTGCCAAACGATTTACCACTACATGTTACGCTTGCGTCACCAACGAACACACGCAGACAAAAAATACGTCGACAGTTGTCACGCCACACACACATACACACATACAGAAATATACACAAAGAAACGCTGGGGCTCGCGACAGCGGCTTGGTGTTTATAGACCCGACGCGCGCGTCTCCGGCCTGCTAAAATATGATGCGTCCTATCGCGGGGAAGGGTACAGGAACGTGACTCAGTCAAAGAATCTTGTAGAGCTCCAGTTTTTGAGGAAACGTACACACATCTGAGGCTCGGCAGGTGAAGTACGCCTATTTTTGAGAGACTATTCAGAGTCTTCCCGTGATAATTCGAAACCACCTTCGGTGCTTGCAGTGGTGAGATCACATCGTTCAGCAGTGTGCCGATATACCAACTGCGAGAACAGCACGTTACTTTCTCCTGCAGAGTAGACGACCCGAGAAAAAGACTCTGCGGGTGAACTCAAAGGACCCGGTTTGTTTGTTTCCCCTACCTTGCACGCGAGGCTCTTTCGAATGGAGAACAAAGACGGTCAGACAAAAACAAAAGAAAGACTCACCTCGGAGGCGATAAGTTCCAGACCCTCAATCTGTCGCCTCTTCTCCATTCTTAGTAACTGGTACAGTTCCTCGTCCTGCGTCTCAAGAGCTCGTTTCTGCGGCATCGAAGTCCGCCGTCGCTTTGCCTCCGCTGCGCAAGGCTGCACGAGAGGAGCAGCATCCACGGGAGACTTCCCGCAACTGATGCGCTCCTGAGTAGCTGCGGCGCTCTCCTCTTTCTGAAACAGAAAAACCGACCAAGCACGCGACCGCGCAACATGTAGATTTCCGCATGCTTGCGTGCCTCTACTCGTCGGACACAGGACACGTTTAGCGCCCACGAGTACAGGCACACAAAGATACGGGCACATATTTTAGTATGCTCGAAAGGATATATGCTTTCAACGCTACGCTAGGCAGGTGCAGGTCATCTACTATGCCAGGGCAAGCAATCCTACGAAAAATAACGACCTCCCCTTACGCGTGCCTCGGCGCCCGGGTCCCCTCTCATATATAACTGCGTGGCTGCCGCTGCTGTTGCTGCCGTGCTTCCGACGTAAATCACTCGTAGACCTCGCTTTCGTATAACAGTAGGCAGCTGCTAATGCATTCCCGTGCAGCTCTTTCTGCTGTCAATCTCCTCCTGCTGTCCCCTTCCGCTACGCCTACCTCTGGGTGCCAGTGTATCACTGCGCTCTGCAACGTTGCGCTCCCAATCTGCCGTTGCTTAACACAGCAGCACCAAAGCCCTGCCCCGCCTGCTCGGTACGTGTTGCTGCGGCAGTGTGTCCGTGGCGCTGCGGCTGCAGCACCCCCCTCCTCGCTGAAGGCCTCGTGCCGCACCACAAAGGCTGCAGCTGCGCTTGTTGAACGCTTCGAGACGTTGGTCCTTCATACTCGAGTGGCAGGACTGTTCGCACGTGTATCTGTGGAACTATCAGCGTGCAGCCTCGCCTACAAAGGTGGAAGCTCGCCCCGTGGAAACGGCGCAGCCGGGGACCTGTGGCTGTCTCTTCCTAGAGCATAAGCAGCCCTCTGTTCATCGTCTCACGTGTACAGATGTGTGACTCTCTGCAGAATTGTATATCTCTGTGTCCGTGCGGAGGGCCACATCTGTCTCATGTGTTCTTGCTATGTGCACGAGCGCACATTGCCGTACATCCCTGCTACACATACACACACCTGGCCTTCCTGTGGACCACCGTATACTGCTGCGCCTCTACAGCATGAGCCCCTACTGGTAGAGGGCTGCGCCTGTACGTCCCCCTGTGCCTCGTGCCCACCACACTTGCAGTCTACTTGGGTAACATGCGCGTCCGTGTCTTCACCCGCGTAGCTATACAGTATCTAAGTCTATCAGACAATTTCTTCGTGCCGCCCACGCATCACGGCGTAGCGGCGCATACACATATATATATGTACGTATCCTTGTGTTTGTCTGTAGACAGGTACATGGATAAGTAGTTGGGACTAAGAGCGCGCGTACGCGCACGCTTTTGCCAATGCTTTTTGCAGGTTTTCTAGTAGCAGCGGCTGAGTTGTTCCCTTCTGAGCAGGCCCCCGTTCCTCTCTTCTTCAGCAAAAGATTGAAGCTGCTGGGGACGCGTCCTACGTGTCTCCTGTTTAGCGTTGCCAGGCCGTTCTCACTCTCTTCCTCTTTAAACGTGCACACTTCCGCCTCAGGCGTGCAGAATTTTGCTGCTTCATCAATAATGTGGGTGTTACTGTGTCCTGCTGATTCTGCTGTCGGCCTGACTATTTGTGTCGCATCGTGCGCTGCCGCAGCGTTGGTTGGTCCCTAAGAAAGGCCGCCCTACAGATTTTTCCTCCTGTTCCTCCCGCTGCTGCTTTATGTGACGTTCCGCTGCTGCTGTAGTTGACGATACGCTGCCACTCATGCCGCCATTACGCCGCCGTCTTTTTTGCGGAGGTCCGACTGGTGGATCTCCTGCGCGGTTTCTGCAGTGTTGCTGCGCTGTAGTGCTACTCCGCCGGCTACTCCGTGCCGTTTCTATCTCTGCGCCTGTTGCTGGTGAGGATCTCCTTACGCCAGCAGCTGCCATCTTCCTGTTGATTTGGGAGGAATTTAAGCGCGGGGATGAAGCGAAGAAAAGTGGACGGGCTTCTGAGGTATCTGGGACAAAATCAACGGTCGACATCCTGCGCCTTGCAGAAAAGCTTGCTTGATTGTGAAGCCAGCGAGGAGAAGCATAACAACAAAGGGATGCCGCTGCAAATGCAGCAGACGCAGTAACTAGAGACGAAAGGGATAACGCAGAGACGTCACGAAGGGAAATCTTATCAGAGGACCCGGGGGCGCTACCAGTTAAACCACCGGCAGCTACACGAAACGATGCAGGCACTCCAGAAAACCGCCGGGTAACGGCAGTAGCAGATGACGCAGCAGGAGGACGAGCAGAAGCAGGACGAGCTGCAAGGAAAGAAGAGGAAGCAAGAAGGTAGGTGACGTCTGACTTCCCCGCAGCAGGAGGGTGCCGCGTGTAAAGGCGGGGAGAACCAGCAGAAGCAGGCAGCGACGATGCAGTACGGAGAGCCGTGGAGGCGAAAGTGGGGACGCGACGGGAACTGTGCAGATAGCACACACACGAGGAAGTCAACGTAGAAGAGCAAAGGGGAGACAACCACGCAGGGTAGAAACAGGGGCGCTCTGAGCGCGGACAAACTCCACCTCGATCACTACGTATAGGAAAGAGCTTATTACTATATCTGTCGCGCCACCAGCCCCCCCCAAGTAAGCTAGAGACAGTACCCGCCTGAGCGGCTGCTACGGCGACAATAGCAACACCGCCAGGAGAGTGCGTTCTGGTAAAGGAGGTGGCACCTGTGATGCACAGAGAAAAGAGGCACCGTGAAAGCAGCGTTTTCCGCCTAGCCATGAGAGGATCATAGAGGCCGTGCGCAATAATAATCAGCGCAGCACAGCATAGTCCACCAGCCGTGTCGGGTCTGAAGACAAGAGGACCTCTTCATTAGCTACCAGGACACGCACGCAAGAGGGATCGAGAACGTTCTGGTGCGATGGGTCAAATTGTTGTAAACAGAGTTGAACAGCGCACTATACTCATACAGATACAGAGACATTGCTTCGTTTGGCTCTAAGAGTGCCAAGAAGTCTTAGGTGCACTGGCCTTTCGCGCCCAGGGCAAGAGCGGCAGCAGCTACAGGAGCGAGTGGTCTTCACGGCAGCGACAGGAGCAGCGCCGGCACGCGCATGCATCTTTGAATGATTCGCTGTCTTGCACGGATTTACGGGTGCGGCAGGCACTGCAACGTCGAAGAGGCGGTGGAGGGACGGGACGCGCAGACGTGGAGGGTGGTGCAACCGTTGCGAGCCATTGCGGGCCTGGACACTCGTACTAAAATTCCCTCCCTTTGCACGCATTTTAGCAAAATTCCAAGGAAACGCCTGCAGAAGAAGTGTGTGGCACGAACCTTCTGCCTTACGCATGCAAGGAACCCTTCCTAATAATTCCAGAGAAAACAGGACGCGGCAGTGGCTTCAGGCGAGCGCATTGTTCTTGACGTAGGCGGCGAGGGATCAATCTCGGTGCGCTTGAAGTCGGTGATGTCGGGGCTGAGACTTACGGATACGCACAGAGTTTTTATGTCGCTACTTTTCTGGATGAGACGTCCGGATACGTTGATGATAGTGCTGGGTGTGCTGTCTGCAGCGCCGCATACCCTCGGGGCAAGCATGAACGGCGATGCGCTCTGGATGGCCGTAAAAATATATCCACAGGGAGGTACACGTGTGTTCACACGCCGGCCTGCGGTACGACGCTTTTCTAGGCTCAATCCAGGCTCACATTTAGGCATGCGTCTACGCGTGTGTGTGCATCCTACCTTCGTGTAATATAGTATACATATATGGGTAAGTGTTACATCTTTTTTTCGCAAATTCGGTCCATTGCCCCGTCTCATCTCACCGCCCTCATGAAGACAAAAAAAAATTCCACACCTGCGCCCACTTTTGTGGCCCCGATTCGAGAGTGCAGCTTGTGGGCCATTCGGCCTATCGGTTCATCCGCCTCTGGCCCACGCGTCTCGCTATATATATGTGTATATACATATATATACATACATATAGATATACGCACATAGCTTTCTACGCGCGTATACGTTGTAAGTCATTACGTATACAATATATATTTTCTTTTATCTATACACCACAATACGAACCTCAATTTACACACACGTGTACGTCTAAGCATGGAACCAACACAGGGGATAATATTTCTTGTCCAAAAGACGATAGGCCGCCCCCATCGGCCTCCCTCCTTGTGTGTGAATCACCTTAAGGATTAACTTCCCCCGCACATAGTATAGCGTGTACGTCCCAACGGTTCTCGCCGCTAAGTTGCCACTGCTGCACATGGAAGTACACATTTCGGCAGCACTCCACAAAGCCGCGGCGAACGACGGCCACACTATAAAAGAATGAACACACTTATTTGTGGTTACGTGCATATAACGAGGTAAGGCTGTTCGATTCCTGTGTCAGAAAGGCGGCGTGTTGTGCTGCCGCGTTCCCCAAAACTCTGCGTCATCCAAGGTACACATACCATCAAAGTAACCAATTCTTTTCGCTGAGAAAAAGTGAGAACGCACACGTGCATAGTGTACATGTGTCAACCCCTTCGTGTCTCACTTGTTGGTCGCTTTGGTAATCATTCGAAGTCTGGGGAGGTTGAACAGGATTCGATAAGCAAACGCACTGCAAACGGCCCACATACTGTGGTGGAACGTAAGGGGTTACTGTCACAGCGGGTAGCTGCGGTCTGAGCTTACCTGCGCACGCCCTCCTAAGGCGAATATGCAAAAAATATCTCCCAGATATTCTATGTGTCGTCGTGCACATGGATACGTATCTATATTCTATAGGATTCGTCATTCCACGAGGCTTGCCGCCCCGAGAAAAACTGCAGTGCATCTGGGGTGGGGGGGGTTAACGTTGACTCTTGCACCAGCCCCAGGAATGAGTGCGCACGTATGAGTTCTTCTAGCGACCTATACGTATCTGTTCACGAAGCTGTCCCTTCGTGCGTGCACTGTACAATGTGGACCTGTTTCGGCAATGGACAGTCGTCCACAGGATTCGAAGCCGGCAGAATTTGACGGCATGTGACCGCACAACTTTGTCCGCATTGGTATTTTGGACTGTAGGTGCACGAGCTGGCAGACAGCCGATTATCACTTGTCAGAAATCGTACCACTTTCAACACCTTTATGTTCACCACAGGACCCCACTGTCCCATGCTATGGGGAGTGCCTTTCAAATTCGTAGGGCGACAGCAACGAATGTCTACGTAAAGGAGATAACCCGTGATGTAGCCAGACGGCAAAAAGACTATGAAACTGGCGTAAGAGGGGTCACGTGAGAGTCTGTACCTACGGGGGCACGCGTTTATATTTGCTGTAACTGATGTGTGTGTACTCTCACTTGCGTGGTAACCCGACGCCACGGGACGCTGTCAGAGAGACGCCAGCTTCCCGACGGTGGACGCACCGTGTGCTTTTTTCAGCTGTTGAGGACACGAGCTCAAGGTCTACTGTAAAGACCGGTGAAAGTGACGTATGCATCGGTTAGCGGACACATACGCCGATATGGAGCGGAGTAAGATTTGTACGTGGTACACGTGAAAGTATGCGCGATTCCCGTCCTTCTCTCGGCGTGGTAAAATTTGTAGTTGGTATATGTGAAAGTCTGCGCGGCTGTCACCTTCGCTCAGCTTATCAGAATGTGGGAAAATTTGAGACTGGCACGACATTGATGATAAAATGTGTCACTTCTGCACCCTAACCTCACTTGCACTCGCTCTCAAATTCGTCCACCGAACTTGACGAGCTGATGCAGTACAAACTGTTGTTGTCGCTGGCATCGAAGTAGCAGAGAAGTCATACGAGAACGCAGAGCTACGCAGGTGAATCAGCAGGGTGTGGGCGCTCACAGTACCATTCTCGGTTTTGTTCTCTCGCTCACACACGAAGGCACGTTCACGCCCCTGTACTCGACAAGTGGTACCAAAAAAGTGTGCTTTTTCTTCACGTGGAAGGCAGTACGCGCGTAGAATACACAAGGATACGCAGGCGTATCCGCGTCTTAGCGACGCTTTACTTGATAAATTACCTCCACAGGAATTAAACATACACTACACTCCAGTCCTCACAAACTTTGCAAAATCGAACACCTTCTTCAAATAATCGTGGAGACGCTCTACTGCTCTACGCGGTTTTCTTCAGGATGATTTCAGCTGTATACACGTACGCATGCTATAGAAAAAAGGGGAAAACCTGTCGTTTGGTACTTGTTCTCAACTCGGGCTCTACACTGACTCAACCCCCATGTGTGCGCGCACTCACATCTGTCCCTGTGTTGACACCTATACGCCGCAACACGTAAAAGGACGCATACACTACCTGGACAGCTAGCACACTGCGAACCTACTGAGTTGAACATGCGTAGAAATGTCGGCCTTCACTAGATTCATTTTTATACTCGCTTCAATGCTCAACGAGGCTGGCCTGTCACAGCCCCGCTGTCCCCACAGCAGCCCTACGGCTACGCGAGGAGGGCCTAGGGTACCCCGAAAATGGAAAGTACCTACCAACAGTATGGAGCATGCCTCATTGAGGAACTCCTTACGCTTCACACACATATAAGCCGCTTGAGTAGAAGAGAGTGCAATTGCTTGGACATGCGGGAAAGAAAAGTGCTTTGGACGCTTCACGAGTGGAATTCACACAAGAAGGACATCTCGCGACCCTGTGAATTTATGACTGCCAGGGTGTGCCGAACACCTACCATACTTACGAGGACAGCGCCACATCTGAACGAGTCAGAATGGATGCGATTGACCAAGGTACGGAGGACTGATATTTCGTCACTTTCTGGATATACGCCACACAGGCCTGTAGGTTTCTATACACTCAACAGAAGCCTGTCACACAGCTATACAGAATATAAATTTGTACTGACGACGTGACATACGTACGCACTGTGCACGCTTGTATACGTGGACGCAGGGAGGCATACGCACGAACACGTATCCACATGCGTAGAAGGATAGGTGCTCACGGAGGCTAAAGTGTGCTTTTCGTCTACCCACGACTACAGCAGCGGCAGAAAAGACCCCTGAGAGCTGCTTTTACCGATGTTAGGGCGATGCTCTCGTGTCGTGAGAGGACACTCCTCAGAGATCTACTACTGAGTGTTGCCTAGGGCTGCGCACTACTTCTCACTGTATTATGGATAAATCCAGAATACGAGGTGACTTGACAAGCGCTTCATTCAATGGTAGACAGTACACTCATGTCAGTGTAATGCTTACTCATGCGTACAGGAGGTGTACGAGTGCATACAGAGGGGAAGCAGCAGTTGGAAGGTGCCAGTTTCGACCGACTGTCGTACACATTATACCAGTTCGTATGAAAGGATTCGTTTCCTTGGATACGGACAACGACCGCTGGTCTCGCTATACATTTCGCCAATTTTGTACAACGTGCTTTCTACAATGCTGTTAACACGCTTGTCACTCCGCACCTGAATCTCTTCCAACGCTCGTCCTTTCCGTTTGAAACGCAGAAGCCCTTCAGAGGGCTGAAAATTACCTTGCAAGTCACAAAATCGACGAGCTAATGCGCGTAAGAAAAAGTGCTCTTGTCTTCTAATGTCGGCTTCCGTTGCAAAGGGGCACGCGATTCGACAGGGCTTTCAAACTCTGTTTCGTCGTGCTGCACGAGATCGGGAAGAAAAACACAAATACCCAGCTGACAAAACGAAGGGTCTGGGTGTATTCCTGAAACTGTTTGTCCCCTCTCATGCACAAGCAATACACCAACTCAATTTCAACTGAATGTCATTCACGTGCGCCCAAGTTGACGACTAACAGAGAGATTGCTGTGGGCAAGTGCTTGGGGGTGAAGCGTTGCTTCGGATGAGCTGCGTTGTGGGGTCCCTGAAGGTGAATGTCTACGAGAAGTCTTCGCAAGTAATTCTCCTCGTTGTTCCACCCAGGTGTAGCTGAAGTACCTCTGCACGAAATGGCTGTCTGTGTGTGTATGTCCAGGCGTAGATACGCAGACTTATCTGTGTGATCTGGGGGCACGTCTACGTACATAGACTTATCTGTGTGTTGCAGGAGTCTGACTCAGGTTCAGTGGTCATGCTTCGCTGTCAAAGGTTTCTCCATTTGGTATAGTTCGGAAGTAAATTCTACTCCGTCTGCAGCAGACAAATTGTCTACACAGGGATACGCCATCGTGATCTGTAGGCACGCCTACGTAGGTAGACACAACTATATGTTGCATAAGTCTAGTCCAGCTAAACGATCGTGCTTCGCTGTCAAACATTCCTGCATTGGGTAAACGTCGCAACTGAATCCCTCTGCACCTACAGGTGAGAATTTGTCTAGGGAGGAACGTGCAACAGAGAAATGCAACCTGGTCCACTTAGCGTAGTGCAGAACCCTTACCCTTCCTCGCCGTCTCGACTCTCACCAGACTCGCCATTCCGTAAATACTTCGTGATCGTATTAAGCACAAACACATGGATGCTGCCGCTTCATATGGCCTCAACCAGCGGTCCGTCCTGCAGAGCTACTGTGCGACCCGTTGTGCCTTTCCGTCAGAACTGCACTTGTACGTTGAGCTGCTGTGACTCCGCAAAATCGCACATCAACGGCCGTCAAAAGTTATCATTCTAGTATGCCGCATACGTCTTATCTATCATGAATGGCAGGATTTAGTCGCTGCGCTAAGTTTCTACAAACCAGAGAATGTTCGACAATTCCTTATTCAAGAGCTTCAACGAAGAGACTGCCAGGTAACCACTCCCTTGTACAGAATAAGGGTACGATAGACTAGACATCGGGCTACTCATCTCGTTAATCCATCCAACTGTGCAGCCTGTGGTAGATGGTTTTGCGATTGTAGGAGACTCTACCTAATTCTTTTGCTGAAAAAGACACCAGGACTGACGTTTGACTAGAACTAGCACTCCAGCAGGCTCTTGGGGACCGACTTTGTGGCACACAAAGTGTGCCCGTGGGGGCGACCCTTAGGCAAGGACTCGCTGTTCCCTAACTCCTATAATCTCGAATCCCGGCAAGCCTGCACGAAATTTCAGCACTGCCACAATCGGTAGCACCTCACCGGCAGGGAGAGGGACGCACCGCAGGGAAGTGCGATTGCCCCGTAGGTCGCGACTAACCGTATGAGCGGCGCAATCATTGCCGGTCTGTTTTCCGGCACGGGACGCGTAGACGCGTCGCATCACCAACAACGCGGACACTCTTTTTCTGTCGCCGTTGAATCAGTGTTTCAACGTGAATGGTGGGTTCAAAATATCGACAATGAGAACTAGAGAAGCGTAGCAAAGAATATCCTAACACCTTCTCCGTAGTGCTTGTTTTTTCGACGCCGACGCCCAGTAAGATCTGCTTCGTTGTAGAAGTGCATAAACTCTCTTGCGCATGAGAGCACGATAATCACAGTACTGCAGTCAGCTTCTTGGGACTCACGTCTGTGTCGTGTTGTCACTCTGATTCTGACCCACTTGTAAGTGTGCATCTGCCTGTGCAGCTGCGTTTGATGCGATTGAAGACATGCTGGAACATACGACGAAGTCACGCGCACTTGGTGACTCTCGGGGTTTAGATATATCTCTCTATGCGGGAAGTGCTTGACTCTGTAAACGGTTATCTGGTAGATCACGCAATAGTGTCACACGTGATATTTGCAGACATGCACATACACCTATTATGCATCTACACTATTCCCCTAGCTCGATGCAACGACGCGCGTTGCTCCACAATTTTATGCTCACGCTAAAAAAGGACAAGAAACAAGCACAGACGTAGCCACCCAGGTTGACACTGTACTCGGGTGCACTTGATGTTGTATCTGCGTCTATTGACTAGCAAAATATATTTTTCCTTGTCTTCGTTGTAGGCGTAGGGCGCTTCTGCGGAGGTGTTTGTATGTACATTCGTTTGGCTACTATCTATAGATCTTCCTCTTCCTCTTCTGATTATATGGGTGTATGGCGCTTCTGCGTATGCGTTGTGGGGCAACAGCAGATTGTGTGCGCGTGACGTATCCGTAGGTTCCTTACTTTCAGCCTCAACCGTAAGGCACCACACTAACGCATTGCCAGTCCACAGTCGTAGAAATGTCTGGGTATTTGTTACCTCGCCGCATATGTTGTTATACGCAGGCATAGGTTTGGATAGTATTCGGCGTACATGAAGGTTTGATGCCCTCGTCCTACAAGCATACTCAGTCCAGATGCCAGACGCATAGAGTTCAGCACCGTGATGTACTCGGTCATGCGGCCGGTGGCCCAGCTCTGCTCGATACTTTGCGTGGAGGTCTGTAGGAGCCCTTGATCATGATGTCACGATGCAGACGAGCGGTGTCATGTTCTCAGGGTCCGGCTGCTGGGCTGTTCTCGGAGAAAGAAATTGAATCAGTGTTTGACCTTGCCGACATGGACATGGATGGTTTCCTCTCGAAAGACGACTGTCGGGCAGGTGCGTGTAGAAGAATAGACGATGAATAATGATGGGGGGATAGAAACTACCAATGCATATAAAAGGCTGTGTCGGCCTCATGGACATGTGAATAAACGCAGGTAGTGTGTGTTCCTGAACCCATTGATGACGCACCTTCTTTCAACAGTGAGACTGAGCGTAATTGTATCTAGCTGTATATGTTTACATGTGACGCTTACAAATAGCTCACGTCATATGCGTCTGTATCATAGGTAAGGACGTACGTCATATATGTAGTTCAGGCTGTTTACGTTCCCCACGTTACAATTAGACACATTCACCGGGACTCCTAATCGCCTCCACGGCATTCAGCAAACGCTGTGACATTTATTCTTCTGTATATCTATTGAGCTGAGCCGCCGCACTTTATGTTTTCACTCAACAATATCCTGACTTCTGTCAGTCCAAATCCATTTGCAAAGTCGGCACTCCATATTGTCTGTCTTTGGACTGTCTTTGTGCTTCCGTATCGTACTTTTGCATCCCTTCCCTCAAAAACCTCAGTGGCCTTCTGTTTGTGTTTGTTCTCGCAGCTCTCCAGTACTTATTCCTTTCCAGGAAACACTGCGAAGAAGCCCAGCAACTGGTTCTTCCTGAGAAGGTCGACCGTCAAACCTACGTCTCCATCGCGTACGCAGGCAACTCTTCGCTTTCACAGGCGACTTCAGCAGATAGCTATCGCCACTGTCCTGATTCTAGTTTTTATATTATCGCGTCCGGCTGGCTCTCTTGCTTCCTAATTGACGAATCTTCCCTGGTTCACAATGCATTCAAGCGTACGTCTTCTACGCGCCTGTGGAAACCAAGCATGCACTTGCTTTGCCCTCATTTCTTTTCACTATTTTCCCCGCGCGAGGTCGTGTCCACATTCAAGTTACAACATGTGAACGATTTACTTACTGCATGCAGGCGGAGGAACTGCAAACGCCCTGCCTGTTTGTAAACACCTCGCACACAGTATGCATGCAATGTTAGCGACTTTCAGTTGCTGTGCGAGTTATTATTGCATGCAGTGGTCAGAGGAGAGTTACACGAAGCAAGCCTTTACACACAGATCCCGACGTGTTTCAAAATCTCTGCGCGTGTATCGATTTTCGTCACCCGAACGCAGGACACTTTGCAACTTGCTGACTGCGCGTTTGTGGTTCGAATAGCGGTTTGTGTTTTTCTTCATATTTGCGAGACCAACTGCATACCCTAAGCACTGCAGCTGTATACCGAGTGCTGCAGAAACCTGAATCACGGAGCGCCGGGATACGTCCGTCCCTCACGTCCGTTTCACCTGAAGGTTGATCCTACATGGTTTGAAGTTGAGAACAGCATCGTCTGGAACATATGAAGTGATACACTGCAATGTACACGTATGCACATTGGCAATATATGCTATACTTTCTCTTGCTGTCGCTGACTGCTACTCAGGAAGCGCCTGTTGCAACTGCACACGAAGCCCTGATGAAGCGTAACTCGGTCAAGCATTCAGTGGACGCCCTGAGGAGCACTCTCCGTTATTTATGTTCATGAAATTCCCGGCGGGAGGCGTTGTCTTTATGCATCATCCTCGTCGTTTTCTCCGTATAAAGGGATAACTTCGCACGTGTTCACCATTAAAGTACGAGTAGAAGAACCACATGGCCACCGGAGTGTCCACCCATAATGAAATTTGTCGATATTTCACTTTCCGCCTGCGCAGCCGGGAAAGCGGCGACACTACGCTTGTCTACATATGAGTATAGGGGAGCTTGCGCGCAAACTCGCTGGCACGCATGAGAAAAGCCTGAGCCAGAAAATCAAGAATGTCGGAGTGCCACACACAAGGCCACAAAACTTCCATCACATACACGTAGACACTTTGTTATCCGCAGCCCTGTACAGCGTTCTGATAATCCACCGAGTGATGAGACGCTAGTTATAACGCGTCGTGGACGGTGCTATTTGTTCTAAATAACGCTTGCGTCCGTACTGGCTCTCGCCGGGATTATATCAGTTGTGTGCTGAGAACTCAACGTACGCGATTCTGTTGCTCCATGCACAAATTCCTCGTAGTCGTGCAAGCCTAAGATGAATGAAAATGTCTTAAGCCAATTGTGTTCCATACAAAAACGCAAGTCCCACACATCTATCCGTTGAACTGGTCAGAGCAAAGTTCAGTTGCTACGGCTGAGAGGGGCATTTAACGTGCCAGTAAGAAGGCAGTAGCACTGCCCCCCCCCCTCACTTCGTCTCACGCAGAGTGGGTAGGGTGCACCGAAGATCCTGCCAGCATAGCGCTGCTGCCGCCAATTTCATGCTGCGTGTACGTGTAGCACCTTGGAATAGCACCCTGATATATGGGCGACCCTTTCATCTCGCAGACATCATGCGTTGCAGCATTTCAGCTTGCATGTCTTGACATCCTGACCTGTTAGCAATTTAAAAATGGCAAATGTTGACTAGTTACGACAGAACCCTGTCAACGTCTCTCATCAAAGTTACAGTGGGCTATGATAGCGTTGTGTCAGGCGTCTTCCCTGACGTCTTACTAGTAGTACGAGAGCCGCAAGTCTCGTGGCGACAGCAGCCCTTCGGTTCACATGTAGTACGTGTAGGCAAAGCAAAAGAAAGCTCACTGCAAAGTGATCCGATACGTCATGCTTACGCTGCGAAGCTTCAGCAAATTCTACAGCAGGAGTCCTTGGCAGCAGTAACCGCTCGCGAACTAGCCGGGGACAGGCGAGGTGGGTTACGTTGATGCCAGAATAGTTGTTGACGTCAGACTGCCCTTAGAAAGACAGCTTGCCTTGAATGTGCTGTGTATCTAGCATAGAACTGACCGTAGAGCTGGCATCAGGTGGCATGCACTGTTCCCCTAGTTTAAATTTTTCCGTCTCGGCACAAGTGTCTGGTATCATCACGTTTCTACAGTGTCACACACCTCGTAAGTGACCAACTTTTCTGGACGTCCCTGTGCCCAATGACGCGGCCGAAGGTGGCACTCTCTCTGATATTTGTTAGACACGTTCTTCTCCAGCCAGTGGAGAAGTTACGGACATGATTTCCACAACAGGACGACTCAGCTGAGCACGCTACGTCAAAGTGGCTACCTGCGTGATCAGGACAACGCCGCAAATCTTGGGCACACATACACCCCAGTGACACAAGCACGAATAGAGACAATATCGAGGTAAACCTTTTCTGGCGATACATCGTGGGACCAGTGTTGTTGCGCGTGGCTCCTGCGGTAACGCTGCAGTGCCAGTGTGATGCGACACGGCAAATGCTGCTACGGCCGGGATTGTTGTCATTGCGTCCGTTGTACTTGCTTCTGCTGCGCTGCCCCTTCCATTCCCTGCAGTGCGTTTCCCGTGCTTGCCGGTGGTGGGCTCGTCTTCCTGCCATTGTGCTTGCTGCTTTGATCATTGGATATCCTGGTTTAGGTATTGCTGTCGCTGCTGCGACAACAGTTGGTGCAGGCGCAAGGACGCCCTGCAGCGGTCCTGTCTCCACTCGAACCTGCAGCGATCTGCCCTGGGACGCTGCAGCAGCAACTCTGACACACCCCCCTGCAACTTACATCCCCAGCAGATACACACGGAACTGCTGCAGTAACAATGCTTAAACCAACAGCAGCTGCTGCTGGAGCATTCGAGTATTTAGTATTCTTCCTGCAAATTCAGCGCGGCCCCTTTATCAGTAGCTTACTGCGTCGCTGCGGCTGTATCTTACACGTTGCGCCGGAGCGGCTTGTCCTGCTGTTCTACGACTGAGCGCGAAAGACGGCATGATACAGCTGGCGATCCTTGACAGAGAGTTTCGCGCATGCCTGCTATCACTGGTGCTGTTTTACAAAATATGAGCACCCCAGTTACAAAACACTTCTGCAGTCCTGTGCAATAGAAAAATTCTTCTCCTTGCATCACGGGGAAACGAAACTCGAAACAAAACTTCTACGTTCTGCTCTGCTCCTCTGTATGCTTCGTTATTGATCTCTGATTGCAGAGCTACCGGTGCAGTTTTTTCCACCGATGCCACAGCACCCCTTCCTCGTGCTTTGGCCTAACGCTGAAGTGGTCACAGGTTTTTTTACAGCTGCTACCTCCGCATGGTCAGGGCAGCGACGCTCGCTGGTGTGACGGCAGCGAAAGCGTGTGTTGCACTAGCTGAAGCTGCTACTCACGGAAAAATATTGGTGCCTGCTGCGGTTTCTCCTCCTGTACCACCTCTGCGTCCTCCTTCAGCGATCGTGTGTTCCTTTTACAGTCGCCGCCTGCCTCCTTCGTTGCTCTTCTACCCATTGCAACGGTCTTGTCTTCCTTGTATCAGCTACTACTGCTGCTGCAAGAAAACCCCCATGGCCGCTGCAGAGGAGGGCGTCTTAACGCCATCAAGTGCTGCTGCCGCCTGGCAGTTCTCTGGTGTGTTGCTGCAGCAGACGCGCTCGCCTCCCTTGGCTTTTTTCCGTCTGAAGAAGGGCAATTGCGACGTCTGTTGCTACTGCCCCTGCTTGTCCTGTTATTTATCCTCCAACTTGCTATCACTCAACCTCCCTGCAGCAACTGCATTATTTTTCTTTTCTGCTGCTTCCTGCTCTGCACTGTTGTTGTAAGGGAGTGCAGCACCTCTGTCTGGGAGAAGGACCGTGGAAGCCGCAGCAAAGATCGGCGCCTCTCCCGTGCCTGCGCCCGCTGCCTTACTGCGCTGTGCAAACAAACGTTCGTGCGCGCAGCGCAGCAACTGCACACGTTCGTCCTGCTGCTGCTGCTGCAGTATCAGCGAACACTCCTGCTGCTGCTGTAGCGGCAGCACCCGAGGTAATAACAAACGTTCCTGCTGCAGCAGAAGGAAATCCTCTCGGTACTGTTGCTGGTGCTGCAACAGGGAGCCTTCCTCCGACTGGCGCTGCGGAAACAAATAACATTTTTGTTGTTGTGGGTGTAAAACTAAACAATCGAAACTTTGCTGCTGCTGCTGCTCCTGAAGGCAACAAGTCGGAGACACGTGCAGTATCGTATTCCCCTGTGCACGACAAAACGTCGTCTTACCGCGAGCAACAGCAGCCTGCGATAGCAGAGACGAAGGACGTCGCTGCTGCTCCTGTCTTGAGGCGTAATTCAATAATACTGGCGTTGGTTCACGCAGCATGTTGTCCTGTTGTTGCTGTCGTTGCCCTACTATCTGCTGTTGTGCGAGCAGCAGGTGCTGCTGTAGATTTTGTATGCTCTGCTCCTGCTTCAACATGTGTGGGTGGGTCTCCTGCTTCAAACCGGCTTGTGCGTGCTGGTGCTGGGCGTGGGTGGCGGTGACTGCTTCCGGTGCGTCCGGCTGCTCCTGCTCTGTCACTGGAGAAGCGCAGATGTCCGCACAGCAACAGGGCTCTCGTCTTGGTAAGCCAGCAGAAATGCCTGGCGCAACCAGCTGTTGAATAGCTACAGCGCTGCTGCTGCTGGCAATGCTGTCGCTGTCCCTGCTGCAGCGGTTGGCACTGACGCTACAGGAACAGACGTTATGGACATTACTGCTGGTGCTGCAACAGCTGACGCTGGGGGTGTTGTCGCGTGTGGAGCTGCTGTGGTTTGTGCTGTTGCTACTGCGTGCGCTGCCGTTGTCGAGGCTGCTGTTGCCGGTGATGCTACTCACGCCGCGGTCCTTTTCCCCCCCATCCACGTATCTGCTGTGTTGCTGTGGCCGCTCACAGCAGCTTACACAAGTTAGCGGCAGCCGCAGCTGGTGTCCGTGTGCAGCAGAAAAGCCAGAAGACGTCGCAGCAACGGCGCACCAGGACAGACAGTCAGTCTGCTGCTGCAGGCGTGCCCCCCTCTCGACAAGCGGAGAAGCAGCAGCACCGTCGCCGGCACTGCAACACGGACGGGCTTCCGACACATAGCCCTCAGTTCTCTGAGTTTCAGCACTCTCTGAAGAACTACTCCCCAAAAAGTAAAGGTGCCGCTGTTCTTGCACCGGCTCCTGCTGCGCCTGGTGCTGCTCGTTCAGCTGCTGCAGCACAGGATGTAGGGACTGCAGCTGTTGCCGGGCGTCCTGCTGCTCCTGCCCGTTGTTCCCTGGATGTGGATGCTTTGACTCCTGCTGGCGAGAGTGCTGCTGCTGTTGCTGTTGCTGTTGTCCATGCATCACCTCTGCCTCCTGCTGCTGCTCGAGCAGTTGCTGAAGTTTCGTCGCCTGTGGCTGCAGCAGCCCAGAGCACAAGTGAGCTTCCGGTGCCTGCGGCTCTGAAATTCTGTGCTTCTCCGCTGCACAACTTTCCCTGTGGCCGTTTAATTCACGAGAGACGCAGCGACAGCTAGAAGCTATCTTTTTATCCTGCTGCTGCTCCTGTTTAATTTCATGTACTTTGCTGGTGCAGAGGGTGGGTCTCGCTGCAGGATCGGTCGCAGCCGTCCGCGGTGCTGCTGCGGTTCTCTCGCGCGTCGGTGTGTCAGCGTGAACACTGCAGCAGGCGGCGAAGTCAGCAGCTGCTGCAACTCTCGGATTCGTCACTACTCCTACTGTGCAGCCCACATCAGCAGCTGCTACCCTCCCTGTTGCTGCTGCGGCACCGGCGCATGACTCCTGCAGCACCGGAGCGTGGCTAAACGATCCAGGAGTTGCAGCACCACATGCTGTCGTTGCTGCTGGAGGACAGAGAGGTCTGCTAGCCGTTCCTACTGCTAATGGTGAAAAGCAGCAACACGTGCTGGAATCTTCTGTTTTTAAACCTACAAGAAAAGAAGAACTACCGCTTCCTGCAGCAGCAGCTGCTGCTTCTGTCGTAGGATGTGGCCGGTTTTGAAGCTCGGAAGGCTGCTGCAGCGCTACAGACGCCAGGTGAGGCTCCTCCTGCTCCTGGAGCAGACGCGGACATACCTGCTGCTGCGACGCCGAGTACCGGTAGAGGCAGCAGGAAGGCATCGGCCTTTGCAACGGATGCTCGACGGCTTCTGGCCAAAACTGCAGTGCACCTGCCACTGCGTGTCCTCCTTTCGGTGTCCACGCTGCCGCTGCTGACGGCGCTCCTGCTGCGGCTGTTGTCGCTGCTGTTGCCTTTTCTGCTACGCCTGCAGGGACAGAAATCGCGATGCGGTTGAGGGGACCAGGCCTCTCGACTGCTGTTGTGTCCGCGAAGGCGAAGTTTTTTGAAAAGTCTGTCACCTTGGGGGGTCTCTCTGCAGGATTGGCTTCTGCAGCAGCAGTACTTGTGGGTGCTGCAGCAATCACAGCAGCCCGTGAATTACATGCGCTACCTACTTTGACGGATTCGCAGGCGCAGCGGTGCGAGCTCTGCAAGGCTACGCACGGCTGCACCTCTGCTGCTTCTGCGGCTGACATGTTAACAGCAGCAGCGTTGAAAGAAGTGCCGTTCTGGCGAACAGCACGCGCCTCGCGATCCTGCTGGTGGTGCTGCTGCGACTGGTCCGCTCGTGCGTTGCCTTCAGCAGCTTCGATCTGCTGCTCGTTCCTCTGCCGCTGCTGCTGCTGCTTCTTTCTTTGATGATGCAGCAGCAAGCCAGGCGTCGCACAGCATGACAATGGCAGACGTCGCCGCCCTGCCTGTTGTTCTTGTTGCTGCAGCAGCAGCGCCTGCAACCTACTGACGCGCAGCAGCAAGTCTTGCTGCTTGCTTCCTGCAGCGCGTAGCAGCAACTCGCACCAGCGCGCGTGCCGCTCCTGCAGCTGCCGCAGCAGCTCGTGAACTCCTTTTCTTGCGCCGAGGTCGCGGTGCACCGCGCTCTGCGAACCCTGCCGCTGTTGTTCCTGCTGCCTGTCTTCAACCTGCAACAGCAGCGGCAACAGCAAAGCAGTAGCAGTCGAACGAATAACACTGCTAGGGTCGACGTCTCCGCATTTTACGCGCACGCTTCGTCGGTGCTTTCCGCAGCCGCGCAAAGTCGCAGCAGCAGCATCAGCGACACCCCCAACAGCACCTCAAACGAGATGCGTCTAGCTCACAGACCCGTGCACAAGGATTCGCGCAGACTTCGCGCTTCTGTCATTGTGGATACACATATGCATTTCCATATATAGTGGTCAAGAGGACCAGGAGGCCAGGTCTGCCCACGTATATCGGTGAATACGTGTCAACATAAATGTCTTCCTTTTTCTCCCTGTATATGTATATCTATACGTATTTGTACGCAGTATAACAGCGACGCACACTCATGTATACGACCAGTGGCATATCAACATAGACCTCGTCTTTATATATATTCAGGTGAAGCATTTCCTGCGCACCTCCACACATATGTGGGTACAACCGGACGTGAGCGTAGGCGTACGAGACCGACGACCGTAAAACCTGCGTCCTTTCGTCGATCAGACTCATATATCACGTACACATGTATACACATGTGGACCTGCCTACGTCGTAATACTGTTTACGTACGTGTACCTCTGTACCTATCTAGACATGTTATAAGGAAAAGTCCGTCTGAGTGCATATATGGAAAAAGGCGAACGTACACATATATATATATATATATGTGTACCTCTTCCCTACCTACACATATGGGGGAGGACGCGTGGACACACATATATATATACATATGCGTGTGTGTGTGTACCTTTCATCTACCTACATGTATGTGGAAGAACGCGTATATACACGTACATATATATATGTACGTCTTCCCTAGCTATATATATGTGGAAGAACGCGTATATACATACATATATGTGTGTGTAAATTTTATCTACCCACATATGTGTATGTATACGAGTGCGTGGCGGCCCTAGATACACGTATGTGTCTGCATAGGCGTACATATCCTGGCGTATGCTTGTGCCGCTTCTGCAGACCTGTCTGCAGCCTCATGCACACATATGTCCACACATATGTGTCCACGTGTATCTGCGTGTAGAATAAAGACCCCGCAGACACCCATGCGCGAAGAAAAACCTACGCGCGTATACGCACGTGCATCTGCAGTGACGCGCGGTACGAGTCGAGTTCCCGCGTCGACCGCGCTTCGTCGGCCGTGTTGCCACTTTGGCGTCGCATGCGCCTATCTGCCGTCCTGCTGCCCCGGCGTGTGTCTTTTCTACAGTACGCTTACCGCCTGCTTCGCGAGTTGCTGCGTCGCCTGCTGTTCTGCCTCTCGGAGCTGCTGCAGTGCCTGCAGCTGCTTCTTCTTGCCCTCCACTTCCTGCTGCAGCGCTGCAATGAGTCCTTGCTGCTGCACCAAGAGGGCCTGTTGCTGTTGCTGTTGTTGGCTGTGTCGCTCCTGCTGCTGCCTTCGCTGATGGTGCTCTCGCTGCAGCTGCGCCAGTGCCTCTGCCGCCGCCTTCCTAGAAGCTCGGAGATCGACGGCGACGCTCTGAAGGAGCCGCTTGCTCTCCAGTTCCGCGCACGCCAGGCGCACCTGCTGCAGAAACAGCTGCTGCTGCAGCTTCTGACATGTGATGCACGCTACTGTGGTCCTTGGTGTGCGGACGGTGTGGGGCGTTGCCGCGCTCTCTTGGAGCACCGCTGAAACTCGTGTGCAATGTCCACCGGTTTCCCACCCTGGCGTAGCTTCTTTATTCTGCTTCTCCTCCAGCTGCCACTGCTCCGGCTTCCGCTGGCGCTGCTGCTGTTCCTGCTGCTCCTGTTGATTCTTTCGGGACAGTTGCACAGCCCGTCCTCTCTTTTCGGACTTGTTTGTCTCTCCTGCACGAGACGAAACGCAGCTTCTGCTGCTGCTGTAGAAGCGTACGCGGCCGCCATGCGGAGTGACAGTCGGGACGCTGCTGCTGCGGCTGCTGCATGTGCGACTGGCACTTTCGCTGCTGCTGTCGTCGCTCCGGCTGCTGTCGTCGTCGCTGCTGCTGCTGTCGTCGCCGCTGCTGCTGCTGTCGTCAGTACTACTGCCGCTATCGCTGCTGCCGCTGCAGGTGTCGCCGCGGCTTCGTCTGTCGGCAGCTCTTTCCCTCGGTGAACTGCTAGCGGCGCTGGAAGCGCTCTGACGCTTGACGCTGCCCTGCTGCTGGCTGCTGTTGAAGTGCTGCTGCCGGTGCTGCTTGTTCCTGAGCTGCTGTCCTACGTGCTGCAGCAGCCACCAAAGAAGCTGACTCTGCGGCAGGAGGCTGCAGCCCTCAACACTGGCGCACTCCTGTTGGTCCATTTCCGCTCCTGCCCACGCAGCAGCCAGACCCTGTGCTACAACAAGTACTACTATTGCTATCAGCTAAGCGGCAACGCTGAAAATTCTGACCCCACCTTGATGTCTGCGGTGGTGCTGCTGCTGCTGCTTCTTCTACTCAGGCGTGATGGCGCTACTCGGCACGCTGCCACTGCTGCTTCTCCTCCTCCTCCTCCTCGCCCAGTATCACTGCGCTACTTGGTATCCGGTAGCCTGCTCTGTTGCTACAGCCCTTCTGGTGCTCGTCTTTGTCTCTCGTGCTGCTGTCTGTGCCGAGCAGCAGCACTTGCTGCTGCATTTGGCAATACGAATGCGCTTCGCGCTATCAGCGATGCCCCTGCTGCACCTCAGTCCCCGGGCTGCTGCTGTTGCTGCCGCTGCACACGTCAACGGTGAAGTAATTCCCTCTCCTGCAGAAGCCGCTACACACTCAGAGGCCCCCTTGTTGCTCACTACGCATGCCTAGTGGACAACAAACTTCTTCTGTTGCTCTTGTCACTGTTGCTGGTGTCGCTGTTGTTGATGTCGCTGTTGTTGGTGTCGCTGTTGCTGCTGTCGCTGTTGCTGCTGTCGCTGTTGCTGCTGTCGCTACTGGGGTCTGCAGGGCACGCCAGCGTAGCTGCTGCGGTCCTCACCGTTGCTTCACGACTGTCGTAGGTGACTAGAAAGCTGCTGCAGCTGCTGACTTCTGTGTTGCTGCCGCTGGTGCTGCGGGATGGATTAGCACGGAGCAACTGTTGGCACTTTCAGCGCTGCCGGCGCTTCTCACGCACTGCAGCACCAGATCTTCTTCGGAAGGTCCGTAGTACGCAGTTCCGCTGTTCCGGCTGCTGCTGCTCCTGCGGCGGAGCTGGTGTCATGCGCTGTCGCTCTGCACATACGACGGCAATGCCCGTGGGGCGCACTCTGGCACGTACACACACGCATACACACATATATACAAACACACACAGATGGACACAGATATTTATCTACGTTCCAGGCTTCGACTCTTTTTCTTGTGTACAGTGTATATATATATGCGTACACAGGGTGGACAATTCACACATTCAAAATATATATATATATATATTTATATAATGCGTATAGACATTCGTAAGGCAGCCTTGGAGGAGAGGCCGCGAGCGCGGGCGTACTGCGGGAGGCGAGCAGCAGCGTCAGCTGCGCAGCAGGAGAAAAGCTGCAGGAAGAGAACTGCAGAGGGGGGCCTGCAGCGGCAGCGGCAGCAGTGGCGTCCGGTTTCTTGCCCTGCAGCGGCCGTGCAGCGCCAAGGAACGTGAGCACGAAGAGCTGTGCGAGGACGAGAACGGCAGCAGCGGACTGCAAGGGCAGACAGAAAGTCGCTTTTCTTGAACAGCAGTGCTTCCTGCGACCAGCGAGAGAAAAGGCAGGGGGCGGTGCTGCGCAGGGAAACAGCCAGCAGGGAGGCCAAGATAGGAAACGGCGAGCAGTGCGCTACCCTAAGATTCCTTCACACGGTGGAACGGGTCCTGCTCGTGTGCTGCAGAAGGGCACCCGCTGCCACTAAAGATTGCTGCTCCTGTTGTCGTCGCTGCGGCGGTTTCCCTGCCGCTGGCTGGTGCTGCGTCCGGTGTGTGCTGGTGTTGCTGCTGCTCTGCTGCGCGTCTTGTTTCTGATGCGCCTCTCCACAGCGCCAGCACCTCTGCGGGCCGCAGACGCGCGCGAACAACCAGACGCTCACGGCTGCGGCGGAAGCGCTCGAGAGAGCGCCAGAGGAGCAGCACAACGCACACCTGCAGCCGCAGCAGTTCTGTGCAACGTTAGAGGAGGACGGGATAAGACGAGCGCCCGTCTGCAGCAGGAGTGGACGAGGAGCAGCAGCATCAACAGCAGCCGGGCATGCACCGAGGCGGCAGCACCAGGCAGAACAGAGTGGCGTGTGTATGGAAAGGTGCAGTTTGCTGGGATTTCCCCCACGAGGGGTGCGGAGGAGACGAAGAGGAAGTAGCAGCAACCGTGGCACAGCGGCACAGGGACGAGCGTGGGAGAAGACAGAGCCGCATCCCCAGCAGACGGTAGGCCGGGGAACAACCGCGGCATCAGTGCGCGGCGGGTGTGGGTGCAGCAGGAGCTGGACAACCGAGCAGCAGTGCGTGTCCACAATATATCCAGCAGCGCTGCGTACGCGTGGCACCCAACCTGGGAGAACAACAGAAAAAACTCGGTCCTGCTGGTAGGCCGCCAAGGCAGGTGAGTTTGTATACACACCGATACCAGCACCAGGCGCACGGTTCGTGCCGCCTGGAGCAGTGGCCGCAGCACAGCAGGACCGGCTGCAGCGGCCCGAACAGCCGAGCGGCACCAGCAGCACGTCCCGCAGCGGCGCCCCAGCAGCTGCATCTCGGCATCCGAGGCCGCACAGCAGCAGCACCGCACCCCGGACACAGCAGCAACACCAGCCGCAGCAAGTGCCGCGGCAGGACGATGGGCTATGAGCATCCAATAAGGACACACGTGTGTGCATGCGCCAAGTTGGCCAGCAGCTAATAACACATCGATTAGTAACAACTGATCGTGCTCCTTCATCCTTGCTGCTGCTGCTGCGTTTGTTGTGTTCAGTCCAATCGTTCTCACTTTCTTTGTCTTCCTGCAGGACGAACTTTCCGTCGTCTAAAACAGCGGCATCGACAGTGCCACGTGAAGTTCGCGGGGAGTACTCCGCTGGGGTCCGCCTGGGCTGCTGCCTGCGTACTAGTTCCGGTCGGGACGCGCATTGCTTTGTCGCCTGCGGTCTGCTAAGGAGGGTGCCTGCTGGTACGGCACCCAGATGCTCTCTGGTGTTTTGGGCTGCAACAGAGATTCTGCTGCAGGCTTCTCCTGCTTCCGCCGCCGCGCCCTCACTGCATTGCTGCGGGTCGCCGGGGCGCGCCTGCAGTTCCTCGTGTCTCCCAGTTCTCCCGTTTGCTTTCCCTGCCGTCGCTGCCTTTTGCGCTTCCCGCTGCTGCTGCTGAGGCTTGCGGCCGTCACCGCTGCTCTCGCGAGTGGCTTCGTGCCCGCGCTGCCACGTGTGGTTGCTTTGTCCTGCTGCTGCTGCGGCTGCGGCTGCGGCGGCATGCGAGTGCTTCCTGCTGCCGCTGCTGTCGCTGGGGGCTTTCCGCTTGTGCAGCTGCAGCTGCAGTTGTGTGCGGACGTCCCCTGCTGCTGCTGCCGTTGCCCGTTGTCCCCCGCCGCTGCTGCCGATCCCTCAGGGAAGCAGCAGCAGCCACCGTGACAGTGACCAGCAGCGTTTCGGGCGACTGCGATCAGCTGGCCGGGCGCTTCGTTGCAGCGTCAGCTGCTGCTTCAGCCCTTCGCGTGACCAACGCCTGGAGCACCGCTCTCTCCGCCGCAGAACTTCCTTCGACGTCTGGCAGTTGTTGGGGGCACAGGTGATCTCGGCTGTATACACACTAGTGAATAAAAGCCCTCTGACACATACCGTCTTCCTTTCCCCTTCTGTGTATCCCCGTCCTCGCCGTTTATGCTGCGGTGTACGTACACCGCCCACTCGTCCCCGTCGTCGGCTTCTATACACAGGTGTACGTACATTTCCCACTCATCCCCGTCGTCGCCCTTTATGCTGCGTTGTGTGCGTACACCTCTCATCCCTTAATACTGCAGTGTAGGTACACCTCCCGCTCATCCCTGTCCTTGCCCTCGGCGCCGCGGTGTACGTACACCTCTCGTTCTCTTCTGCAGCTCAAGTGACTGAGCGGCAACCGCAAGTGCGCGGCGCGTCCCGTTGCCGGCGCAGCAGCAACTCCTCTTCACATCGCCGCGTCCACACGCATATATGTGTGTATGTGTTTGCAGAGTGTTTGTGCCGCTGGAGGAGCACGAGCGTCATGTGTATATGAACCGCATGCAGACCGAGTCTTTGTAGCAGCCTCGCATGAGGACAACTTCGCAGCAACCCTGAAGGGGAACGCAGCAGCAGCGCTTCTATTAGCATTCGTGCCGATTCCCCTACAGCAACGCGGGGCGGTGATCGATATCGCAGGTCGCACATGGAGGCGGCGTACACAGCGTCCCGTAGCGCTGCTGCAGAGGGGAGGTCTGCGCTTTGCAGCTGCTGCTCGGTCGCCCCGCCCTCTGGATCGAGTGGCTCTTCTTCCAGCAGCTGCTGCTGTTTTATACGCAGCAACTTCCCGGGTCACGAGGGGTACCCCTCCTCGGTAGGAAGCATACGCTGTAGCTGTTTGCGTCGGCGTGGTCCTGCCGCCTCAGGGGAAGCAGCCATCATGGCCGCACGAGAAGCTGCAGCAGCAGCACCTGAGGCTTCGGGAGCCGCTGCCCAAGAAGCTTTCTCAGGAGCAACTGCAGCGTTAGAAGCAGCGGATCCGGCGGGAGCCGCAGAGACAGGACTAGCAGCAGTGCCGGCAGGCAGAGCAGACACAGCAGCAGCAGCAGACTCAGCGGATGACGAGGCGTCACCGTCTGGGACAGAAGAAGAAGAAGACGCAGCAGCAGGAAGGCTGACGGCGGCTGCCGCGTTGGATCGCCGTCGTCAGCTCGAGCGGTGGGAAGGGCCTAGCAGCAACAGCCGCCGCGGCAGTGGCTATTGCTGCGAGAGAACAGAACAGAGCGCACGCCCGTCGGGCCGGCGAAGTGGGCGGAGGCGGAAAGAGAGGCGACCAGCAACTTACCGCAGCAAAGACACGGCACTGCATGACGCCCGTGTTGGCGTTTTGTTGGGGTTCAGCTACCATGAATTCTACCGTCTGTATCGCCGTTTATTGCGGGGAGGACTCCTGCTGAATTTTCTTTGTTTTTTGAGTGTCTCTTCACTGCACTTTTCCGGTGTACGTACATCCCAAGTCGTCTTCTCGAAAAGCCCCACTTCCGGTTCTCCAGCAAAGCGTGCCCCTTCTTCGAACGTCTTTCTGCACAGCTTCAGCGTCTCTCCTGTTTTCGCCGCTGCTGCTGCTGCTGT
The DNA here is from genome assembly GCA_000727475.1 of Sarcocystis neurona. Lineage (NCBI taxonomy): Eukaryota > Apicomplexa > Conoidasida > Eucoccidiorida > Sarcocystidae > Sarcocystis > Sarcocystis neurona. Next base: position 702,742 of record KL647295.1, on the reverse strand, counting down.
GGCTCCCTCGCACACAGCACCGTTTCCTTCCCCTCCCTCTCCTCCTCCTCCTCCTTTTCCGCTTGTCACTGCTGGTGCTACGAATTTTTTGAGCCAGATGCCTGTAGGTCCTCCTGCAAACCCCAGGCCTATGCTTGGACGGGGTGTCGGCAGCCAGTCGCCGCGTGCTGCACCCTCGTCCTCTGGCGGGGCTGGGAGTGCAGCTGCGGTTTCTTCTTCAATTCGTGCTGCTCCGGACCTGCCTTCTACTCCAGGAGAAGGGATCCCTCCTGCTGCTGCTGTTCCCCCTGCCGCTGGTGCATCTGCTGCAGTGGCCGCGGCCGCTCTTGCTGCTGTGCCGGTCACGTTGGTGACTCCGGCTGCTCCCTCTGGAGCTGATTTTCGTGGTGCTGCTGCTGAAGGTACCCCTCCGTGTTTCGAGTCGCTCGCCTCGCAGTATGCACTGCCGCTGCAGATGATCGGAGGTAGGGCAGCAACAAGCAGCGTAAGTGTGGGGAAGCAGCAGCTGCTGCTGGCCTTGGACACGGTATCGGAGGGTCTTCGCCTGTTTCGCTCCGACTCCACGGCGTGTACGTACACGTCAGCGGCGCCGCCTTCCTCTGCTGCTGCGGCGCGCCACACCGGGGCACAAAAGGACCACCTGCAAGTGCAGCAGCCCACGACTACTTCGCAGACGGCGCAAGTGGAGCAGCAGCGGCAACCGCAGCAAGAGCGGCAGCTAGAGCACCGAGAGTGGACGAAGGAAGAGAACTCTGGTAGCCACCACCAGGGACGTCAGCGGCCGCAGAGAAAGACAAAGCAGCAGCGGGAGCGCAGTGAAGTAGGTGCAGCAAGTGAAGAGGATGCGAGAGAAGCTGCTGCATCCGCTGCGTCGGCTCTCCTCGCGGCTGCACATCAGCAGACGAACAGGGCCGTATCGGACAACAGCAGCAAAACGACGGGCAGCAGCGCCGCAGCAGACAGCACCAACATCGCGACAGGTAGCAACCGGAGGACAGCGGAGAGCAGCAGCAGCAGTTTTGCACACGCAAGCGCTGACGCGCAGCCTGCAGTCGCCGCCGTTGCTGCTGCTGCTGCTGGGGAAGCTGCAGAGGGCCTGAGCAGGCGAGCGGCAGCAGCGGGAGGCGCAGCACGGGATGCAAGAGAGGAGCTGCGGGCGAAGGCAGGAGGAGACGCGGCCGCGCTGGAGGCTGCGGATACGCAGGCGACTGCAGCAGCGGCTGCGCGGCAGCCGCAGCCGGAAGGCGACAGGAGCAGCAGCTGCTACGATATGGCCCACTCCAAAGCAGCCGTCTTCTGCAGCGACCGGCGACAGGACGTCCCCTTCTGCGACTTCCTCAGCGAGACACCCTTCGAATGTGAAGCCACACTCAACCCAGACTTGCTCGAGGCCTCAAGGTAATGCAGACGTCGTCGTTGTACGCATGCCATATATATGCACATATACACGTACTTATATATATATATGTATATATATATATATATATACCTATATACTCAGCTGTGCTTGTGACAGTACAAGGCAGTGCCTCTGTCTGCGTGTGTGTCTATGTGTATGTGCATACATACATATATACGCACCTGTGCTTGTGGCCGTACAAGGCACTGCCTCCGTACATGTATATGTATATATATATATATAAATACCTATATACGCACCAATGTGGCAATACAAGGCAGTGCCTCTGTATACATATATATATATGTATATATATACGCGTATATCAGTGTCACTGTATACATATCGCCCATACATACATATAGGCACGTGTGTTTGTAGTAATCCAAGGCAATGCTGCCTTTCTGTGTACGTGTATTTATCTACATACGTCTTCCTTCTTGTATGTACATGTATTTATGTATGTGTGTACGTCCACCTTTTTGTATATACGTATATTTGTGTATGTATACACGTCTACCTTTTCGTATATACATATGTATACGTCTACGTGTACCTTTTTGTATCTTCATATATTTGTGCACATGTATATACAAACACGTCCAGCGTTTTGTATGTACGTATATTTACGTATACGTACGCGTCTACCTTCTTATATATACATGTGTATATACACATGTTCCTCTTTATATCTCCGCATATTTACGTATATCTATATACATATGTGTATATACGCCTGCCTTTGTGTATATACGTATATTCATGTGTATGCACGCATATATCTCAACGGACGTCGTCTTACGGGGTGTACGTACACACGGGAGTGGCGAGCACCACGCGCGCCCGTCGTGACACCTCTCGTCCAGACGGGGTACGTACGGGAGTCTCTTCGGACGCACGGGAAATTCGAGCTAGCCAGTTCTGCTAACTGGCGTGTGTGCATGCGCGCAGTGTGTATTTATTGGGCCTTTTCCGCGTGCTAAATCTATACAGATAGGTACACGTGTAGGTATAAAGACGCATACGTGCAAATCCGTGTATATTCACATATATGTGTACACACGCACATATACAGTATGCATGTACATATAATATGTGTGACTCAAGAAGTACACATGTGCGTGCGCGCATCTGATTTTATTAACCCTCTTTTCTACACACCTACACACACATATATATACGCATGCAGATACCTCTAAATGCACGTATACACATATATCTGCACATATATATACACGTGCACACCAAATGTATATATGTATCCATACACATGCACACATATGTATGCGGTGGGAAAATTGCATGTGTGTTCGCGATTTGTTGGGAAGACGACGTTTTGACGGAAGGATCCGCTCGAAGCCGTCGCGGGTGTGAATCCCCGTCTGAGCAAGAATATATACATATATATGTGTCCTCTGTCTACCCGCGTCCGTATATACGCGTGTATCTCTCTGTCTTTGACTCTCTCTGCATGTCTCGGTGTGTACGTACACTTCGCTCGCGCTCTCTCTGTGTCCGTATGTAGGCACACCTTTGTCTCCCTGTGTGCGCCTTTGCCTCTCTATCGTATATATATATAAATATATACTTCTGTAGCTCTGTCTCGCGCATGTAGAACTGTGTGGATATTGCTGGATGGAGTACGGAGAGGAGGTGATCGACACGTATCGGAATTTTCGGGTCAGGCAGGGCACGCACTCACGACATGCGGGTGAATGGTATATACACATATATATGTGTATGTATATATAAATATGTATATATGGAGCTCCATGGGTAGGTATACGCAGCTCGTCAAGCCTATTATACAGAGACGTGTACCTATTTATACGTGTGTGTATATTTATATATGTAGCTATGTCTCTTTTCAAGATTGTTGTGGCGCATGGAGACTTGCCGAGAATTTTCCAATGCACGCGCGACTGCGTAGATCTCCCTGCGCCCTGCTCATCTGCAAGCCGCCACTGTCGAGGTGTTGCTGGGGGAGGCGAAACAGAGATGTACGCGTCACTTGACGGGCACGCGTGTATCGTCTCCAGCGTTAATTGCTGGAGTTCGTCCTGCAGACGTTGTCTCCGTCCACAGCAGCGCATCACGAAGAGCTCTCCCAGCAAGAGGGGAGGGGGACACGTTTCTGCGTCTCCCCCTCTCGCTGTCTCCGTCTCCCCGTGTCTCTCAATCTGCGGCGACTTGACTGCATGCACGGGGCCCCCTGCCTGGGGCTTTGCGCCAAGCTGCTGGTGATACTGCTGATGCGCCTGTCCCCTGCATGTGCACGTACACCTCATATCTCCATTCCCCGCCCTCATCTTTTTGAATGTGTCTCGCATAGTGATATGTGTAAAGCGCGTGCGTCTGTGTGTGTACGTGTGTACGTGTGTCTTTGGCACCTATATATATATATATGTACGCATCGATTCTTCCTCCCCATATTCATAGATGTGTTCATACCGACTTTTCCTCCCCACATACATATATATGTGTATATACATTCCAAGTATTCCTCGCCGTATATATATATATATGCATATCGAGTCTTCCTCTCCACCACACGAGTACTGACGCACATACGTGTAACACAAATATATATTATTGGTACGTGTGTACACATACACGCATCTATGGATGTACCTGGTATAGGTGTGGGTGGTACGGCAGACACATACACACACACACACACACACACAAATGCTTAGGGATGGGGTGCTAAGTTAACAAAGAAAGGCCACTGACGCATGCAGATAGCTAAGGATGTCCACGTGTTGCCTCACGAAGCGGCTTTTTCCCTCTCGCTTTTCTGACGGGTGAACGAGTCACCGGACGTACGTATGTGCAATTGACCGCCTGCGATTCTCTCACAACGTGTGTGTCTACAAATACGAGACATGCGTACGTCTAGACATGCGCACCACTTCCAGTATCTGTGTCTGTGTACAGACGTAGTATCTACGTACAGGCACACACCGATGCCTGCATGTTTGCATGTAGACGAGTCCATACGCACATAAGCGTTTGTGTGGCAGTCGCCGTCTGTTGGCCAGGGCTGCAGCACGTGTTGCAGGGGCTGCTGCACGTGGCGTCGAAGAGCGAAAGACGAGGAGGGGCGTGGGCAGCGGCGAGCGACAGGCTAGTTGGGCAGTTGTGTGCTTTGCTGCGGCTGCTGCTGTGGGCAGTGGCCCCTCACACCTGCGTGCACACGTGCGTGGACGCGAAGAAGGGCAGGGACTTCTGTTGGCAGGAGTCCCGCGTCTCTTGAGTCTCGACAATTTTTCCCATCCCGCACTGAAGGAGCTCACGTTTGCAGAGCGACCGACGCCACGTCCCCGTCGGTTCAGAGAGGAGGCCGTGGGCGTCTGGCTGTCAGTGTGTACACGTGTCTGTACCGAGAGGGGGTTGCATGCGGTGAAGATGAGGCCCCTGCTGCTGCTCGGTGGGTGTGTTGCTGCTGTTGTTTGCTCAGACACACGCAGCGGTCGGACGGCGTGCCGATATACGAGCGACGTATTGAGGGATTGGACTTGGTGCTGCTGCAGCTCCCACCTCCACTCTTCCCTGTTGCTTCTGCTGCGTCTTCTGCCGCTTCTTCTTATTCGTCGGCACCGTCTCCGACTGCCACTTTCGGTTCAGCGTCTTTCTCTGCGTTGGGTCGTCCTGCTGGCGGTGAGAATTCGGCCGGCCTGTCCGCGTCGCTAGCGGACGCTGCTTCAACAGCTGACGCAGCAGCGGCGGGGGTGCCTACCACAGCAGCAGGAGCAGCACCTGCGGCAGCTGCAAAAGTGACCGGCTGGCGCGCAGATTCCGGCAGGGACTTTGGAAGGCATTCCCCCGCGCAGGAAGTTGAACAGGCAGAATTTAAAAAGAAGGGCGCAGGTGACCGGGGAACAGGAGGCGGAGGAGAAGAGGAAGAAAGACAACCTATCAAGTTGGTGGTGGAGAGGAACTCGGACAAATATGATGCGTACCCGGGTGTCCAAGGCGTGTGGGGTATCGCAGGTACGGCAGAGGAAACGCGCGTACGACGCAGGGCGCCAGCGCAGCAGAAAGAAGAAGAACAATTGCTGAGGCACAAGTCGTACAGACACTAAAACTCCAGAGAAAGGAAGGGACGGCACTCACACAGAGCCATAAAGTCGCGTACGTACACCTTGTTTAGTACAGGGCGTGCAGTGTACGTACACCCCAGGAGGGGAAAGCGCCGTTTTTGAAGGGCATACGAACAACCCACTGCAGTAAAAAACATTCACAGGAAACGGAGGAAAATCCCCACGCCCGGAAGTAGACACAGAGGAGCTATGCAGTGGTGACGCGTGTACAAATATTGAAGAAGAAGAAGAAAAAGGACTTCCCAGTTTCTTGAGGGTGGAGACTGAAGGAACTGGCAAAGTGGTGCTGGGATGTGTAGTAGAACAGAACGCAGCAGAGGAAGCGGTTCTGACCAAATCAGATGCAGGGGCACCATGACGTGCAGCTGCGCCTCCTGCCACCAGGGAGTCGGTGGAGATGCACTGCAGTGTCTGTACACCGAAATGGCAGAGGGCCGAACGCGTTCAGAAGCAGTCAAGTAGGTTATTAGTCAAAAAGAAGTGGCTGCGTGAGAGAGTGAGTGTATTACGCAAAAGGAACGGACGAGAAGAAACGGGGGAAGGCGGCTATGGAAGCAGTTGAACACGCAGGAAGAGGCATGTGCGGTGTACGTACACCACCAGGAGAAAAGGGACTCAGGAGACTCTCACCAGAGAGAGCAGCTGAATGGACGGACAGGCTGCGTCTTCCTCTGTGGCGTGCGTACGTGTTCCCGGTGGAGTGTTTTCTTTATAAATGCGTCTGAGCAGGCGGCTGACGTAGTGGTCCCCATCGTTGACCTGCTGGATTCTCTCGTCGCTCTGCGTGATGGCTCTCACCTACAAGAAAGTCAAGAAAAATTGTACACGCTGCGGTTTGTTGGTCGTAAACCGAACAAAACGAGGTTCTCTCCTCAAGAAGGGGAAGGCAGGTCGCAGTGTGGACGTGGAAGTGTACCAACTCACGTCAACGTGTTGACGGCTAGACACGCATGCGCCCACCTTTCCCTACGTATAAATATATACACATATACGTATATATGTAGATCGACGTTATGCCTGCACACACACACACACATGTATGTGAACTTTCATCTATATGTGTCTGTGTGGAATCTGCACCGTCAGCGTGTTTATTTATACATGGGTAGGCAAATAACTACGTTTGGCTCTACAGTTATATACATATATATATATGTATATGTCTGCATGCCGCTGGATATCTGTGGGGGTCCTGGTATAGTCGCATGTATATATATATATATATACGCATGTGCATAGGTGTGTGTATGTGCAGGCAGGTGTAGTGCAGCGTAGGGGGATTGTTCGGTGAGAGACGCTTGTGCACGAACGTTCACTGCAGCAAGAGTAATGCGAAAGGTGAAGATTTTAGCGGGGACAGGCGTGTGGGGCAGTCGAAGAGAAAAGTTGCAGCCAGACGTCGTCATTTTATTTTCCCGAATTGCAGTGACTGGCTGCAGTCGTCCGTCTTTGCTGGGGGACGCGGTGTACGTACACCACCGCTCTGTGCAGTGTTGCTGCGCGCGCATGCAGGTATACAGAAATACATGTCTCTCACGTGTAGATCCAAAGTAGTACCGGCTCACGCGTATAAATATACACCTAGGTGTACACGTGTGTACATCCGAATCCGTCTGTACCTCTTTCTACATATATCTGTTTTTTGAGTAGCCCCCACCAGAAGCGCGTCGTCCTCCGGCTGCTGCTGGTCCTCCTGCTGCTGCAGGTCCTGAGCTTTGCTGCCGCAATTTCTCCCTCTGGAGCCACACCCTTAACAGCCACGGCATCACGTCCTACGCATTCGATCTCAATTTCCCGTACTTCTTGCCGCATGAGCATCCGGAGGAGGAACAGCTGCTGCAGGACACGTCTCCGCAGCACCAGCGGCAGGGGCAGCGGCAGCGTCAGAAGCGAGAAGGAGCAGCAGACTTGCTGTCGTATGGAGCCTCCGCGCAGCAGCGGTGGCAGCAGGGAGCGACGCTGGTGTCGCCGCCGTCTTTTCTCCATTTGGGTGTCCTTGACGAAGGGGACGAGGACGTTTGGAGCGCAGCATTAGCAGGAGCCCCAGCAGCAGCAGCTACTGCACGCGCACCAGCAGCAGGAGCCCCCACAGGAGTAGCAGCAGGAGTCCCAGCAGCGGTAGGAGCAGCAGCAGCAGCTGCGGGAGTTGGGCACCAGAAACAGCATCAGCAGAGCGTTCCACCCGAAGGTCGCACCGCTGCTTCAGTAGACGAGAGACAAGCAGACGAAAAGACGAGACATCTTGGAGAGGCCGCCATCGCACCACCCCATCCAAATAGAGAAGGAGAAGGTAGAGCAGCTTCCCCGCGGGGTCGTGACGAGAAGCGTATGACAACGCCGTCGCATACGATGGCAGCAAGGGAGTCGAGGAGAGGGCGGCAGTCTGACGCTGCTTCTGGGGTGGCTGTCGGCGGTCAGACTGCGGCTGATGCTGCTGCTGGTGCGTCTGCTGCAGCAGCGGGCCGGGCGACTGATGTGACGCTGAGAGGCTTCACGTTGTACGACTTGCAGGGCAAGCCACTGCAGCCCGCTGCAGTGTGGAGAGAGCAGAAAAGCACAGGAAAAGGCCGCAGCAGATCCAGCAGCGGCGACAGCAGCGGCCTTATGTGGGGGCCCGGCGGCAGTTGTCGCGGCGGCAGCAGCGCGCAGTCCAGCGCCGTCAGAAGGAAGAACAGCAGCAGCAGCACCCCTGTTAACGAAACGACTTCATCCCGCAGGACACCTGTCAGCGGCAAAACCAGAAGAGAGAGACACCGCAACGATGCCACCGAGGGCGAGCAACAGCAGCCGCAGCAGCAAGAAAGCATGGCGGCGCGCCAAGGAGGCAGCAGGAGCAGCGGCGCTTCTTCTTTCTCAAGTGCAGAGAGGACCATAGCAGCTGCTGCCGACAAGACGCTCTGGTCGGAACGAATACAAACCGGGTCTGTCTGGACAGATGCCGTGCCTCACTTTTCCACATTCGACTGGCGGCTCTGCGGCGCGTCTCTCGAAGGCCCTGCGCTCCTCGGCGACTGGCGTGTGGTTCTAGACCTGAGGTACGCACGCAGGGCCGAGGCCCGCTACATCCGGAGAGAGACACAGAGAAAAAAGAAGGGGAAGAAAAATAGCGGGAGAGACTCACATATTTGGAGGACGGAGACCGAGAAGAAAATAGACGAAAAGAAAGGGGACACACAAAGAGAGAAGGGGAGAGACACCGAGGGAGACAAAAAGAAGGAGACGTACAGGTGTGTATATTGGGGACAGATATATCTACACAGTAGGACCGTTGAGAGACCTCCATATTACAGAGAGAGGAGAAGAGACCGGGTGACTCAGAAAGCCAAGAGGGAGCCCGGGGTTGACACACACATATGCGTATATGTATATATTCATCTGTGTGTAGAGAGGCAGAGCGAAGAGAAGAGAGGGCGATAAATTTTCATGTAGTAGACAGAAAAGGAAGACAGAAACCAGAAGCAGATCCACAGAGGCACATACACTCACATATACAGACAGCGAAAATGAGAGAATGAGAAGAGAGAGTGGGAAATCCATCTTTGTATAGGCTCCTCCTGTTAAGATACCGCTGCTGCTGCTGCTGCTCCGTACGGTGAGTTCCCTGGTCCGCGTCTGGCCGCGAAGTCCTTGGCACGGTGAAAGTGAAGCGGTACGGGTGCTGCGCTACAAGAGAGTAGCTTGCTGAACAACTGCTATTGTTGCTATTGTTGGCGCAGTACACAGGAGAGAGAGACAGAGGAAAAGTTACCGCTGCTGCTGCTGCGGCGCTCTCGACTACTACGTAGTGTCTCTGGGGCAGACAGAAGATGCGCTGCTCTTGCTCGATGGTCGGCAGTCTTTCGACGGGGAAAGTGCTGCTGCTGCGGCCTTCGACGAAGAGGACGCTGCTGCTGCGGGGGGCTGTCGCTGCAGGCAGGCAGTAGCAGAGGGGCATAAACTGCTGCTGCCGGTGGCGGAAGGAGCGCTGCTGTTGGTGCTGTTTTCTTCCGCTTCCTCACGCAGTGCTGCTCGTGTCTGATAAAGACTACGGCAGCTGCGCCGTATCTGAGTGAGGCACTGCATGCTGCGAAAGTAGGCAACTTCTCGTCTTCCGTTGCTGCGAAGGAAGCTGGAGGACGTGCCCGCCGCTGCGGCTGCTGTTTCGATCTGTGGCATGGGGTGGACACAGCGTCGGTCGGGCTACCACGACCTTGGAGGCACCGCTGCCGCTGCTGCATCTTCAGAAAGGACGCTGTGGCTGTCGCCGCTGGTATCGTTGTGAAGTGCTGCTGCTGCTGATGCGAAGTGCTAGTGCTGCTCCCGATGTGGAAGTGTTCCTGGTGCTGCTGCCCACGTGAAATTGTTGCTGTTTCTGCTGCTCATGCGAAGTGGTGTTGCTGCTGCCGATGTGCAAGTGCTGCGGCTGCTGCTGCCGATGCGAAGTACTGTTATTGCTGCTGCCCACGTGGAAGGTCCGTGCTGCCGGTGTGAAATGCTGCTGCGGCTGCGGCTGCTGCCGCTGCGTTAGCGCTGTTGCTGTCGCCAACGTACAGCCGCCGTCTTGTGCTGCTGCTGCCCGGTTGCTGCTGTCGCGAAGACGTAGCCGCTCCAGTTACACAGGACACACGTGAACCTGCGAGGCAGTAGTAGGAGTAGCACTAATAGTGAGAGTACTACTAGTAGTTGTGGGAGTGTGCTGGTGGTGGTGGTGGGCCGGAAAAGCTGCTGAGTCTCTGTTGAGCAGCAGCGCCTCGTGGAGCGCAGCAGCAGCAGCTGAAGGAAGAGGAGGGACCACGTACAACGCAACGAAGAAGAAGCAGCAGCCAGAAGAAGAACGGAGAAGAAGAGAAGTGACAGGTTGTTGATTGCTGGAGGATAAAAAGAAGAACAGCGTGACCCCACCACACAAGCAGCAGTCGTACAGCAGCAGTCGAGACGGAGTGGCGAGCGCTGACGGGAGTTGCAGAGCTGCCTTCGTATTTGAAGACGAATGTCCTAATAAATTGTACAAGCCCCATCACCCCCTCCACCTCTTCGTCCTTCGCCTCTTCTTTCTCTACCTTCCCTTTCCCAACCTTCTGTTGTCCTTCCTTCCGTCGTCTTCTTCTCTGCTGCACCGTCTCCACACCGGTGTCTCACTCTCTTGAGTACCAGAGCCTCGTAGTGCTACCGATAGACGCATGTAACTTCCGGTAAATACATATATGTGCTACGCCCGTGCTCGTGTTTACATATATATATATATATGTGTATTTATGTTTCTGTGTGTATTTGTATGTACAGACATATATATAGATTCATGTATATGTGTGTCTCTTTTTCTCTTCCTCGTTCTCTCTCTCTACGTATATATATGTGTTTGTACATACGTACGTCTGCGTTCATATATACATGTGTGCACCAGCGTATATCCGTACATACACATATGTGTATATTCACACATACATACACATATGTAAGTGTGTATATGGGTGAGCGAGCTGCTGCTGCTGGAGTTTGTCTCTGCATCGTCTGTATATGTGAAGCCGCAGCACCTGCTTGGGCGCGTCCCCTTTCCCCCTTGTTGGCGACGGTGCGGCTCGAACAGCGACACTGCTGCTGCCGCCGCTATTTTTCCCGACTGAAGCGACAGTCCACCGTGCTGCCCGAAAAACAGAACAAAATTTCCGTTGTCCTTTTACGCCAGCCCGTCTCCACGCGTGTCAACATATATATTTGTGTACACGAATATACATATGTATATATACCCTACGCATGTTAGGCGTATATCAACGTATACTTGTATGTATATATGTGGACGTGTGCGTCTGCATCTATATATGTACATATTTTATACATATATAGATATTTAGATATGGAGATGTATACGTGTGTGTATACACACACATACATCTATACACATTCTGTACACACGAATGTTTATGTACATACATATATATATATATGTGCAAGAACGTGGATCCTATTGCAGCCGAGACCCAGAGATATTGCCGTGCGTACGTGTGTAGCTTTCGAGAAGATATGGCGGGGGGCGGCGTGGAGATTCGTGCAGCGCTCCAAGGCCACGTGTGCGTGAGGCATGCGTTGCACCAGGCCCACCTCGGTCTGTGCGGGAGCCTCCGGGCGTCTGTTTGCGTAGGCAAAGCGACGCCGCACGTCTCGGCGCAGAGACGCGCTTGCGGGGTTGCACGGGGGCGTGGCCGTCGTCTTGGTCGTCTCGCTGTGTTTCTCTCCGCATTGCCCCAGGGCTGTGAAGACGTAGCAGCTGCTGCTTGTGTGTGTGGCACATCCCACTGCTGCTGCATTTCCACCCAATAGCTTCCTGCCACAGATTCTCGTCCAGCTGCAGGAGTTGTTCTTGCTGCTGTTTCTGCTGCTGCGCGTGGTGACGGCGCGTCCTTCTCCGCGTCCGACGCGTTGGCCTGCCAAGCGCGCGCGTTTTCCTGCTGCGTGCGGGAAGGGGCACACACCTCCTCGCGACGACAGTCCGATAGCCCTGCCGGCGCGTCATCTTCATCCTTTATCTTCATCGCGTCTCTTTCGCGGGGAAACTGCGCCGCGCTCGCATTCGCCTGTCCGGCAGCCCGCACATGCTGCGTATGCAACGCATATCGCCGCTTTGCACGCGTGAAGAATATCGCATGCGCGGGGGGATGCGGAGAATATTATGAAGCGCTGCATGCGCGCATGGGCAAGTCTGCGTCGCAGCTCGACAGGCGTGCCATGCATGCGAGAAGTCTGCAGCAGCAGTGCCCGCGTCCAGAAGTGCCGTGCGTGATGTGTAGTGCCCCCCCGGGTGCTTCTGGGCATGCGTCAAAGCCGCTGCTCTCTCTGCGTGACCTATGCCTGCGACTCCTGCTGCAGTTTTGCTTGCCCGTGATGGCCTCGTGCGGCTACTGCAGCGTCGTCTGTCCACAGGCGTGTGCTTGTGGCGCTCCCACACAGCGCGGCAGCATGCCCCGTGCTTTTCTTAGGCTTTGCCTCCTCCCGTGTAACTGCGTGCGCTTGGTTTTTGCTGCAGCTCCGAGTGTCTTGTTCTGCCGCGACCTTTGTGGGCCGCAGTAACTGCGTGGCTGGCGCCCGTGTTGGATCTGCAGGACCCGCTCTGCGCTGCTGCTGCTAGCTCGGACCCTGCATCTATCGACAGCTACTACGCGTCAGCCGACGGTTCCGCTTCTCACGCTGCTTCCACCGCTGCTGCTGCTGCTGGAGCAACAGTCGTCCACTCCTCCGTCGAAGTCCCGCTGGGAGGGGATGGTGCGCTGCGAAGACTCACTTGCCCGCTGCTCCCGTCTCTCCCTCCCACTGCTGCTGCTGCTCTCGCTGGTCCACCTCCTGCTGCTGCTGCCTCGTTCGCAGGTGCTGCAGGAGCAACGACCAGCAGCAGCACAGACAAACACAACACGTTTCCCCGGCCTCCGCTGCCCATCCTTTCCTTTTCACTACGCCCGTCTTTTGAAAATTTCTCTCAGTCCACCAACCGTCCGTCGCCGCAGCAGCAGCCGCAACAGCAGACGCGGGAAGGGCAGCAGCAGCAAGAGGAGGAGAAGGTGAGTGTGCTACTGGCTTCCGGCGACCCTATCGTAACCGACGCGGTTACGCGGGTCTCTCCCTTCGATCTTTCTCCCGCTGTCGGTGAACCGGCTGCCCTGGCTACCACTGGCACTGTCAACAACGTCTTGGCCAAGACTGCTGGTGCTGCTGAAGGCGGCGGTGCTGCTGTTGAAAATTCCACTTCGAACCACGTGGACGCTACCCCGCAGCCGCAGGCCGCAGCGCAGACAAAGGAGCACGCAGCAGCAGCAGGAGCTGCAGCCGCTGCACAGGGGCAGACAGATCCCTTCCGCGTCGAGCTGCCGCTAGAAAGCCTCGTCATCTTCGAGCCTGAAGAGCAACAGCGCGAAGAGCAGCAGCAGCAACACCCGCAGCAGCAGCAACACCCGCAGCAGCAACAACAGCAGCAGGTAGGAAGCCAAGCTGCCAAAGAACGCTTGTGCGTTGTGCCTCAGCCCCATGGCTCCTTCCCGGCAGACGGACGGACAGTTCGCTTCGGAACGAGAGGTAGGTGACGCCTAACATATACGCGGCTTCGTATTTTCGCCTGTGTCTATGCATGCGTAAGAAGCGCTTTCGCCTATGACAACTGCCTCTGACTATATCTTCCTCCACATATATCTTCCTCTCATACCTGTAACTCCCTTCAACGTGCCTTCCTCTCTCGACGTCTGTGTGTGTATCCGGACATTCATACCTATATGTGTGCATCTGTTTGGCGACGTCTCGGCTTCTTCGTGTGTCAGGCCGTGTGTGCCATCTTGTCCTTTTCTTCCTACGAATGACTCGCACTGCTGCGTCGAGCATAACAAATCTACGCAAGGGACACGTGCTCTCTTATCTGTGAGTGCGGCCGTAGCCTTGTGTGATTACCCTTCTCTTTCTCCGTGCATCCATATATATATGTACGTGTGTATACGCACGAATTCATTACATATATAATCAACACACCGCAGCGAGTTACAGAGCATGGAGATGCAGATCTGTGTTCGCACGTATGTAGGGGGGGGGTGGGGAGTTTTGCGCGTGTGCATCCATTTGCTACTGGCCAGAGTGACACGCGCGGACTGCAGCCCGAGTGACGGACTGCTGCTGCTGCTGCTCCCGGGACTGTGTCTAGACAGTGCTGTCGGATGACTGCTGCTAGGATAAGAATGTCGAGTCTGTACGTATTCATATACGTATATATATATATGCATACCTGGAGGTGGGTGTTCCAGCGCGCATATATATATATATATATATATATA
>KL647295.1:662025-687978 GCA_000727475.1 Sarcocystis neurona | reverse complement strand
ACTGCTGCTAGGATAAGAATGTCGAGTCTGTACGTATTCATATACGTATATATATATATGCATACCTGGAGGTGGGTGTTCCAGCGCGCATATATATATATATATATATATATATGTATATAAATATTTTATAGGGATACCTGCGTTTCTGTGCATGCGCGGCGTATACTTGGAGACGTCGTAGCCGTGTGGAAGTCTGCCACATCTGTGGTCTTGAGGCACGAACAAATATATGTGTACAGAGCGATACGCGCAGCTAGCGCTCGTTGAAGAGAGATAGCAGCGTCATTAGTGGGGCCTGTTGGCTGCTGCGGCGGCTGCTGGTGCTGCTGCTTCTGCCATAGTCTGACGCTCAGATGAAATGTTCTCGCTGCCGTTGCTTTTTTGTGTGGGTCTGTGTATGTGGGTGACACTGTCCCTCTGCTGAGGTTTCTCTGCTGCTGCTGCTGCTCTGCGTCTAAGACTGCCGTCCGTTGAAGTGTCTCTCCTGCTGCTGCTGCTGTGCGTCCGATACTGCCCTCCGCTGAGGTTTTTCTCGTGCTGCTGCCGCTGCTGTGTGGAGAATGCTGTCGAGTGCCAGTGGGCCGACGAGGAGTGTTCGTGCAATCGCTCTGCAAGAGTCACTGCCGGTTCAGGAGCAGCCGCGGGCGACAGTGGTGCGCCAGCAGTCGCGTCGCAGTAGTTCCACTCTTCCTGCTGCCGTGAATGGGGTGCTGGTGCACTGCTGCTGCTGCTGCGGCGCCGGCATCGTTGCTGCTCCTGCTCCCGCCCTGCTGCTGCCCTGCTGCCGCCACCTCGCTGCTGCTGTTGTGCTCTGCTGCGTTGCTGCTGCTGCTACTACTACTACGGCGGAGTGCTGCTGCAGCAGTGCCGTAGGCGCAGTGTGTGTGCCGGGGCGTCACCCCGCTGCGCGGGCGTGCTGCTGCTGTTGCCCTGCGGGTCGGTGTTCTGCTGATGCGGCCGTATCGCTCCTGCTGCTGCTGCTGCTGCGTTTCGTGTCACTGCACCCATCGCCGCGTCTGCTGGTGCTGCGACGCTGCGGTGGGGGCGTTGTCTCCCCGGCTGGTGAGGCTGCTTATCTTTGTCTGTGCGTGTAGCGATGGCGTCGTTTTGCTGCTGCTTCTGTAGCCAAGCTGGTGCTGCCAAGCTGCTGCTGCTGGTGCGTTGTCTCTGTTGCTGCTGTTTCTTTTTTGCTCTGTCAGTGCGGCCGTCCCCGTGTTCTGCTGCTGTTACTGCTGCTGTTTGTGCCGAGTCGTCTCAGCGGCTGCGGTGGTCTGCTGCTGCTGCTTCTTAATCTTTCGTATATCTGTGTGTGTGTGTGTTGATATATGTGTGTCTGTGGGTATGTGTTGCTGCTGCTTCTTAATCTCGTGTGTGTGCGTGTGTGTGTGTGCTGCTGCTGCTGCTGCTTCTTAGTCTTGTATGTGTGTATGTATGTATGAATGTATGTATGTATGAATGTGTGTGTGCTGCTGCTGCTTGTTAATCTTATGTGTGTATGCGTGTGTGTGTGTGTAGCCATTGCAATTTTTTATATGATCGTGGATCAGAAGAGGTGGCGCGTGGGGTTGCTGCCCAAGGGCGGCGACATCCGCCCTCCCTCTTCCGACGACGCATGCGCTGCAAGAGCTGTCTGCAGGTTAGCTAACTCCAGCGGCAGCAGCCAAAGAAGCTGCCTCCAGAAAAGAAGCAGCAGCACCAGCAGCGAGAGAAGCAGCAGTAACAACAAGAGAAGCACCAGCTGCAGCAGCGCGAGGCACAGCAGTATCTGCGAGAGAAGCAGAAGTTTCAGCAGCAACAGAAGCAACAGCTGCTGCAGCAAGAGAAGCAACAATAACAGCAAGAGAAGCAGCAGTACTACCAAATACTACTGCTAGTACTACCAGTGTTACTACTCTGCTACTACTACTACTACTACTACTACTACAACAACCACTACTATTATTACTACTGCTATCATAGCACTACTGCTACTACTACTACTGTTACTCCCAGTGCTGCTACCCGTACAGCCGCTAGTCTTCCTACTACTACTCGTGTTACTACCCACGTACTACTACACGTACTGCTACTACTACTACTAGTGCTACTATTCGTACTATTACTACTACTACTACTACCAGTAGTACTACAAGTACTACTACCAGTACTACCACTATACTGCTACTACTAATAATACAGTACTACCACTCTACCAGTACTGCTGTTGATACTACTACTACTACTCCTACTACTACTACGACTACCAATACTAGTACTACCACTACTACTACTGCTGACTACAGTTATATAGTACTACCCCTACTACTAGTGCCACTACTAATACGAGTAGTACTACTAGTAGTAGTACCACTACGACGACTACTACTGGAGGAACTACTGCTACTCGCAGTATTAGTCATACTACCACTACAACTAGTAGTCCTCCTACTTCTGCTACTTTTGGTGTTGCCACGACTTTTCTTGAGAGTGTTTTTTGTGTCTGCAACTTCCCCGCGGGCTATCCTTCGGCGACGTGTTCTGCCCCGGTCACACACCTCGTCCGTCCTTCTCTTTTTTTTCTGCGTTTGTTGCACTGACGCGTCTGCTCTTTCTCTGCAGCTTTTCCGCTGCTGCAGACAAAAAGCACCGTTTCTCTGCTTTTTTTGCAACTCCTTCAGTGATACGTCTCCGACAGTTCTTCTTCCTGCGGCGGTTCTCCCTGCAGTGACGTGTATCAGGCAGGCCGCTGCGGGTAGACAGCAGGATCTCGCCCTGCTGCTCTACCGGCACCGCGTTGCCAACAGCAGCAGCTGCTCTTCGGGGCACCAAGCCAGAGTGTCGCTGCAGTGATGACTGCCTCTCCCTCTCGCCATTCTCGACGAAAGGAAAAGAGCCAATCTCAGTCTTGTGCATTTCTGCTGTAGTACTAGTAGTAGTACTTTTCCGCGCAACACTTGCACGTCTCTGTGTGGCTGCTTTCGCGCTCTTCCTGCTGTTGCAGCTGCCGCCTCTCTCTCCTGTGTCAAACGAAGTAGTGCTGCGCGCTGGTGAGTCTTGCTCACTTGCTAGAACCGCGCGTTGGTGACTCTTGCTGGGGTGCTAGAATCCTCGTCACTTGTCGTATATCGCTGCAGTTCGTCTTCCTGCGATTTGTCTCCTCGCGCTCCAAGCGATGCTAGGACTGTGGAAAACGCATTGCATAAGGAGTGTTCAAAACGCTGCTACTGCCGGGCGCACACCCACGCAGGCAACGGTATCTGCAGCGCCCCTGCGCGGTCTCTCCACAGCAGCAGCATGTGGAACGTAACGTCGTCGCGGTGTCTCTCCGCCGCGTGTAGCTAGCTCTGCATGCGCTCGTGCACCTGCTACTTTGATGCTGCTGCAACTGTCTCGTCACGAACGCGGACGAGAAGCAGAGGACGAAGAAAAGAAGAGAAGGAAGAGAACGTGGGAGTGCTGAGGGCTGGAGCCGCAGCCTGCTTGCTGCTTCTATTTCTCTCGTGCTACTCCCGAAAAGACGCCGCGCGCGCGTGGGTGGATGTGGGGGTGCTGTTGTTGCTGTGTCGATGTGTGGTGCTGCAATGTTCGCGCAGCGGAGAGCAGCAGTATACTCCGTCCACCAATCGCTGCGTCGATCCCGACTGCTCCGACTGGCTTTTCTTCAGTCTCAACGAAACCACCAAGTAACAGCCCCTGCTTGTATGACTAGCTCTCTTGCTGCTCTGATCTGTCCCACACCAAGCTGCGGGTCTTCACGAAGCTGCTGTTGCTCCTCTTGAAGCGGCTATTGCCGCCCGTGATTCTGCGTTGGCTGCTGTTGCGCCTATATCGCATCTGTTGCACTATCACCCGCTGGCGACGCTACCCATGCTGCAACGTCTTTTGCTGCTGCTCGTTTCGGTACACGCGCTGCAGACGGTGCTGCCGAAGGTTGTGCTGCGCCCCTGGCTCTGCTGCGTCTATCACTGCAGTCAAGACTGCTGCCGCTCCTCCTCCTCCTAAGACGGTCGTCTCGACGTGCCGCTGCGGCTACTGTGTGTAGACTGCTGACGGCCTGCTGCCACGATGCGTTCCTGCTGCTGCCGCGCGAGGCACACACGAACAGCCCTGCTGCTACTGCTGGTGCTCGTCGCCACGCAGCACGTCCGCTGCCACCGGTACTGCTCCCTGCCCTCCCGCTGCTGCTGCTGTGCTCGCATGTGTGCGCGTGCAGTCGTGTCCTTCACTACAACTTGCAGTCCGAAGAGGTACCTTCGTCTCGCGAACTTCTCCCCGCCGTCGCCGCAGGCAGTGATTTGTATACCGCCGTCCGCCGGCATGCGCTTGTGCAGACAAGAATGCTCCGACACACTGCTTTCCCTGTGTGGTCTGTACGCCTGACTCCGCCCTCGGAGCTTTGCGCGGCGCGCATGCCTCTGTGCAAAGACAGGAGGTTGTGCGGCAGCGTGCTGCAGCTGCCTGGACGTGATGCAACAACGGCATGTGCTGCTGCAGCCGTCCAAGCACCTGCATGCCCATATACGCACGAGGTGGCTGTCTCTGTAGTTTTACGCGTGGACTGACCGGGCAGAAGCCGGAGAATTTGTAGACTTGCACGGCGCATCTGCATGGAGGCGCGAGGGGTGCGTTGGTCATACTGTACATGCTCAGGTCGATGGCCGGCAGTGTACACGCAGGCAGCAGACCCGTGGGAGGAAGTGTTTGTAGACGGTGATGCGGACTGCCCTGCTGCGTAGGCGAGAATGTACGTACTCCTCTGCATGCGGGAACTCCAGAGGAGAATGTAGGCAGCGTTACATGAGTCGCCGATATGCATCTCTTTGTGTGACGGAACACAGCAGATACCTGCGCGGCAACAAGGGGTCGTGTATATGTATAGATCATTCCTTGGTGTTTGGGATAAGAAGAATGTCGTAGATGGCCTTGCACGAGAGTCTCGTTGGTGCGGTTGTGTGTGTATGTGCTCCTCGATATACTGCATGCAGGAGGTGCGAGCTAGCGGCGTGGGTGGCTCCTGCTGCAGGCACGGTAGTTGCTCTGTTGGTGGGTCTGGAAGCGGCACTTGTTGTGTGGCGCACCTACCTGCTCGCCGGCAGAGGCACGTCTGCTTGAGAATGCTGGCGGGTACTACTGCTGCTGCTGCTGGAAGTGACGCCAACCGCGGTGGCGCTGGCGGTAGCGGTGGAGCGGCTGCCGCCGTTGCTGCTGCTGTGACGAGGCCGTTAGGCGTGGAGCAGCGTCGAACGCAGGGGATACGCAGGTTCTCGGCAGCAACACCTACGCATGATAGCGACTTTACCGCAGTGAGTACTTCTGGTGCAACATTCCCTGCTGCTGCAGATGCGCCAAAAAACGACGGTGGGCTGCTCGTGTGGCAGCCGGTGGAGTCCCAGTTTTTCTGCGGCACCTGCTGCTATGGCGACAGACAGTGCTGCAGGTGCTACACTTCTGCGAGCACGTGGAGAAGTCACGTGCTCGTACTTGTAGTACAGGTTTGAAGTGAGTACGGACGCTTTTAAATCGAGAGAGGGTTGCTGCTGCTCCTGGGGTGGTGCAGAACGAGGACGGCAGCAGCGCCCTCGGCGCTACATTATGTTACCCCAGTGATGAGGGTAGCACACAGAAAAAAGTACGAGATCTAACAACTTATCTCGGTGTGGGAGAGCATGTTGTGCTCGCTTGGTGTCCGTGATGTTGCGATGTGTATCTTGTGTTTCTCGTCACACCATGAAGCTGTCACAGCAGCGGGGAAAAGTAGCCCTTCCATATCGTGGTGCACTGACTGTTTGCTATCGGCGTGCTGACATCCCGCCAATCAATGCTGCTGTTGCTGGTGTTGGCTCCGCTGCTGATACTCGTGCCGCGGCTGTCACCGTTGCGGTCGCTGCGGCACGGCTGTTGTTTCTGCAGTGTTGCAGCTGTTAGAATTGCTGCAGTTGTTCCTCTGCTCCTGCCGCGCTGCTGTTGGGGCCGCAGCACCAAAGCTCTTGCGGACTGTCAAGTAGCGCACCTGTTTAAACCAGGGCTGCTCCTGGCTGTAAGACGCCGGCCAGTGGCCAGCGGCTGCAAAATTCTACCGAGTCACTACTCAGCTGCAGCTACTCCCCTTGCCCGAATCACTACTCAAGTAGTGCTGCTCCACCCACGCGTCCCTCAGAAGCTGCTGCTGGCATTGACCCAGTCGTCAGAGAACTGCGCTGTGCTGCTAACATAGCTGATGTTGCCTGCAACCTGAACGCCGTCAGCACCGACTGCAGCTGCCCTTAGGTATCGTAAATGCTGCTGTCGCGGGTGCACCTTGCAAGACGATGACGCGACTGATTGTGAATACGGTGAGGGCCTCCACACAGCTGCTCCGGGAAGCGTAGTCGTGAAAGAGCTGGAGCTGGCGCTACTACACAGAGATTCTCAGCTCCTGTTATCGCTGCTGCTGCTATGTCGGCTGCTGTTGTTGCCGTTGATGAGCACCCACTTATCACGTTACCACGGCTAGTTGAGCACCGGGTGTTCCGGCGCCTGCGTGATCAGTGCAAGGAGGAGACACAGTCGTCCTGCGAATGTATTAGGCAACATCCGACACAGAACGTAACGTCTCACCTGTAGGCAGTGAAGTAGTCCCCCTGCTGCTGCCCCTGGGTCTGCAGTTCTTCAGGAGAAAGAAGCCTGCTGTCGAGCAAGCGCAGTACTTCTCGTGAAGCAGCAGAATTTTCAGTGTTGGGCAGGTTTTTCGTCACAGACGAATCGTAGAAACCGTTCTTCCTCTCCCCTCACACCGGTCTCCCCTATGCCATCTGTGAAGACACTGGTAGAACGAGTGTACTATCGCTGCTACTACAGCTTCCATTTCCCTAGCAGGGAGTGCAGTCAGTCACTGTTACCACTACTACTACTACTACTACGACCAGCACTCGTACTCCACGTGTCAGCAGAGCACTTTTCACCACCCTGGTCTCTTTCACGCCAAAATATTATTACACGTCCTTGGTCTTTGTGCCAGTGTAAAAAGGCCTTAGCGGCGTATGCGTCTTGGCAGCGTTCGCAGGCCTTCCAAATGCTGCTATATGCTGCACGAGGCAGCAAGACACACTCTTGTTCGCATTGCTGCTCTCACCCGCAATCGTTAATGTGTGCGAGCTCGGCAGCGCAGAACAGTCCGGGTCAAAAGCGGTATTTTAACGAACTTTCCACCTTTGTGTACGCACGTCTGCACATGTGTATACAAGCACTCGCCCTCACCGGTAGACTACAGCTCTCACGGTCTCAGGTGTTACCGCGTACTGTGTGTCTCAGGAGTAGCATGGACCTTCCCTATTATTCTTGTCAACAGCAGTCCGCACGTGGGAATGACCTGCGCCAGCGCCGCCGCACAGAAGTCTCGTGGTGAAAGGATGGATTTTCCGTGTGCAAGGAGACATACATCCTTGTCTCTATGTATATGTACACACACACAGACACATACGTGTGTTCTCCTGACGGGTGTGGCCTTCTGTGTATCTGTGTTGGGCTGACGCGAGAGTCGAACAGCGACCCGTTTAGAAGTCCGTGCTCGCAGTTCTTAAGTTTAGCCTTTCTGCACGAAGCACTCTGACGAAAAGAAGGTAAATGTGGAAGGCTGCCCTTCTCGGGGCGTGATGCTGGTAATAAAAGTGTGTCCCGTGTGCGCCGCCAATTCAGTTGAAAGCTGCGTTGCTTTCTTTTTCTGAAGGCGGCCTCGCGACAACGTCGAAAGGAAGAGAAATTTTTCCGGGAAGCAGGGACACGGCACCCCAAGACAGGCGACTCGTGACGTCCCGCCACACATCCTTGAGCCGGTCCCAGTAGTCATGCATACAGATAAATGCCACGGCGTCGATGCAGGCGCAGACTGCCGTGTGTCCTTAGACTCTCATAAAAGAGGAACAGTGAACAAGCGTCTTCGACATCTACTCTCTACAGAAAGAGGTGGAGTATATTTCTGAGAACAAGTTCAGACGTCGACCCCCTAGAAAGTCGCATCAACAGCAAGTCGCTCCAGTACGGAGGCAGCTGGCTGCTACGACGACGCGATAGAGCGCGAGAAACACATGCTCGCGACCCACCACCACCACGACACGACCGACCTCCCTCCATACAACTACAAATGCATACACGTATATATGGATATGTTTTCAACTCGACTTGCACACACATGAACGTGCGTATACACACACATACAGAGGTTCTCGACTCTGGATATCGAATATATACTTTTACATTTACACGCACATAAGATTTGTGTCTACAAAAACATCGCTACACAAAAATGTCTGAGCGCATTTACACACACTCACACTCACACACGAGCGCACGTATATCTTCAACTAAACAAACGCACACAACAGCCACAGCAGTTGCGAGCTCCAATCCCAGTGACCTACCATTGAAAACAATGTGTCCAAATATATATACATATATGGATATGTATACGGATGAATGATTATGTGTCTATACATAAATATATACATACATATGTACGGAGGAATACTCGTACATATATATATAGATATGGACGAATGAATACTTATGTATATATACATGTATATATACATAAATATATAGATGTACATGTACGGATGAATAATTATGTATATATACATATTGTATATATACATATTTATATGTACGGATGAATAATTATGTGTATATACATGTACGTATGAATAATAACGTCCAAAAGGGAAAGTTTTGAAACATACACCCCCCAGCACGTGTGGCTGGTCAGGAAATCCCACCCAATGTCCCGACGTGAGTGACGCCCGGCCGTCTCCCCGAAGAACGGCTCGAAGAAGACTAAGAGGAGAACGACGTGAGCGTGTGCGGGTCAGCACCTCGGGAAGAAACGACGTCAACAAAAGTGCTGGGCCTTGCCCCCCCCCAGCGACATCCCTTAAGCATCTGCAACCAAAACACACTCTTCTCTACGCTCACATACCTTATCAACGCCGTGCTAATATCTCTCGCACTGCAGAACCCAACATGTATATATATATATATATGTACAAGCAGTAATGCACGCACCTACCTCTATATATATAAAGTGCAGTAATAGTCTACATCTATGGATGTGTAGAAGACGTACGTTGCCACAGAGGTATGTGCGGAGTGGGTGTTTACGAGCGGGAGCGTCCCCGCGCCCAGAGCTCCCCGTAGACACGCAGCAGCACAGGTGTATGGGAACAGAGTACATATATATATATATATGTGCATGCATGCGCACAAGGTTGTCTCAGGAAGTATACTTCCCCCCATAGAGATAGATCCCTAACGAGGAGAGAGGAAGTATGTGTGTGCCCAGAAACGCTTGCGTATGTGCCCTTTAAATACGCCATCGTTCTTCTCAATTCACGCCAGTCCACAAGGAGGAGCAGACGTTCGTGATGGTGGTTGAGGCGAGTGTGGCTCTCCGACGTAGGCCGCGCGGTCGGCGGTGGCGGTGGGGCTGCTGCTGCGTCTGGCTGTTGCGTCGCTGTTTTGGCCGGCTGCTGCTTGCTGCTGCCAAAGGCTTGTGCGTCAGTCGCAGCGGTAGGAACAGAGAAGAGTCAGAGAACTGCCTGGTGCAGGTCCTCTTCGCTAGAGTCCTCCCACCTCAGCTGGCTCCACTCTGCAACTGGAAGGGGGCTCCTGCTGCCCTCTTCCCTTGGGCTGCAGACGGCGCTGCTGTTGCTGCTGCCTGCTGCTTGCTGCTGCTGCTCGCCCTCTTGCGCCGGCAGCGACTGCAGCAGCAGCTGCTGCAGCGTGTTCGCTTTGGGTGAAGAAGCCCCGCCGCTGCTGCGCAGAACAGGAAGCGACGGCAAGAGGTTGCTGGCCAGCCGCACTCGCCTACCGATGCTGCTGCTACTGCTGCTTCCTCCCCCTCCGCATGCAGCAGCACCAGTCGCCCCTCCTGCTGCTGCTGTTGCTGCCCCGCCTCGGTTGCTCGCTGTCGTCTCGCCTGCGCGAGAGATGCTGCTGCTGCTGCCATCCGCCACTGCTGCTGCTGCTGACTCTACTTGCAGCGCTGGATTTGACTCCATATCCGCAGCACCTGAGGCTCCATCCCCCTCCAAGGTCACACCGGGTGCTGCACCTGTTGCAGCCCCGGACGCTGGTCGCAGCGACGCTGTCGCCCCACCGCCGCCTTCGCATGTTGCTTCTGGTTCACGCTGCTGTTGATATTGCTGGTGTTGCTGCAGCCGATGAGATCCCGCGGCAAAAACTGAAGCACTGCGCGTTTCGACTCGAAGAGAAGTTCGTTTGAACCTGCCGTGTGAAACAGCCTGTTGCTGCTGTTGTTGCTCTTGCTGGGTCTCCTCCTGCTGCTGGTGCTCCTGCAGGGTACCTCCTGTCGCAGCAGCACCGTTCTTCGACTTGTTGTGGCTCTGCGTCTCCGTACTCCCTGCGCCTCCTCCCCCTCGCAGCTGCCGTTGATGCTGCTGTTGCGCCTCTTCGACCGGACACTTACTGCCTCCTGCTGCTGCTGCAGCTGCGCGGCTGCTGTTGGTTCCCTCGGACTGTTGCAGTCTTCCTGTTGCTGCAGCACGACTACTGCTGCTGCTCGCGTCCTGCTGCTGCTGCAGCGCTGCTGCCGATGATGGAGCAGCAGAGCGGGAACCTTTTGCAACAGCTCTGCAGCCGACATCATCGCAGGGGTGCGCAACAGCAGCGGCAGCAGAACTGCGACTGCGACCTGCGTCCACGCTGCTGTCGCCAGTGACGCCGCTGCTGCTCGTGGCGCTGCCGCTGCTAACTCTCGCGCGCTTGCTCTGGCAAGCAGCAGCACTCCCCTTCCCTCCTCGTTCTCGCGCTGTCCCTGCAACAGTCCCGCCGCCACCTGTTGCTGCTGCGGCAGCAGCAGCAACAGCGGCAGTAGCTGGGTAGCCTGCCGCGTTGTCTTGCTGGAGCAGCACCACGTCTGCTGCAGCGATGCTTCTTCCAGGAGGAAAGCTCGCCGCGCTCCTGTGCGCGTAGTTGCAGCCGGAGTCCGCAGTGACAGCAGCAGCAGCAGCGGCCAGTGCCGCGGCAACAGTAGCAGCACTTGGAGACTGGGGGGCGCAATAGGCGAGAGAGGGCCACCTATATATCCAGCTATTCTGCAGCAGCAAGGCACGTGTATCTAAGTCTGGCTGTAAAAATTTGCATACGGTCGGAGCAAAATAAAGGGGCTCTTGCGCGTCTCCTTCTTCTTCGTCTTGCTGGGCGTTGCCACGCCTCGACGTCTTCTGCGGTCGCGGTCGTTCCACCGCTTCTTTCCCCTCTCTTCCGCCTCCCCCTTCCGCTACTGCTACGGTGGTTCCTGCGGATGTTCCTGCTGCTGCTGCTGCGCTTTTCTTCGTGGTGCCGCTGCCGTACGATCCTCTGCTGCGTACGAGCTGCTGCTCATCCCCGCCGGAAGCCCCTCCTGCCGCCTTCTTTGCGTAGTGGGTAGAGCCCGGACTGACGCTGCTGCGCTGCTCCGTCCCTTCCTGTGATTGCTCGTGCTGCTGTTCTTCCTGTTGTGGCTGCGGAGGGCCGTGACGCTGTTTCTGCAGCTGGCCCATGTCATGTTGCTGGACGTCGTGCTGCTGCGCAGCTGCGGCCGCGAGTGCGAACGGACTGCTGCCTCCTGAACTGCTGTGGCTGGCGCTCCCGGGGCCACTGCTGCTGCTGCTGGAGCTGCTGCGGCCTCTGCTGCTACTGGTGGCACCACCGCTCAAGAGACGGCTGATTCTCTTGCATGAATGCCGGCTGCTGGTGTTGCTGCTCCGTCCCCGAATACCGACGTCGGTCGGCGGGGTCTGGCTACTCCCCCAGTAGTTGCCCTCACAGCTGCTGCGGCTGCTACAGGTGTCGCTGCTCAGACGCTGGCCAGAGATGCGCTGGAAGAGAGGCAGGCAGGCAGGGTGCAGCTGTATAGCCACCGGAATATACCACAGGGTGCAGCGCGCAGCAGCCGCGTTCGCCGGGGCCACACGAAGAAATCGTGACAGTGTCGTATGGATACATGCGCGGGGGTAGTAGCAGCAGCCGGTTTGTGCCGCTGCAGGAGAAGGAGGATCCGCATCGGCAGTCGAAGACAGCCCTGGTGCTGCTCTTCCTGCTGCTGCTACTCCTGCATGCCAGTCCCCACGCAGGGGCGAAGAAAAAGAAGAAGCAGCAGCCGCAAGAGCAGCAGCTGCGTTAGGCAGCCCCCCCGCCAACCGCCAACGCTGCTGCTGCTGCAGCAGCGCGTCCACACCCCACCCTCCCACCAGGGAATGCTGCTGCTGCAGGAGCAGCTGCTGGTAGTGATGCTGCTGCTGCTGTTCCACCTGTAGAGAAGACCCAAAAAATGAAGAAGAGGAAGAGGAAGAAGAAGATGCAGGTGAAGTTGCAGCAAACGAAGAGAAGCAGCCACTTCCCGCACCAGCAGCAATTGCGCCAGCAGCAGGAGAAGCCATCAGCTGCTGCTGCAGCGGCAGCAGGTAGGAAGGAAGAGGAGGAACGTACCGCGGTATCACCCAGACCCACTGCTTGCGCAGCGCGTCTAATCGAACTGCCGGATCTTG
The DNA here is from genome assembly GCA_000727475.1 of Sarcocystis neurona. Classification (NCBI taxonomy): domain Eukaryota; phylum Apicomplexa; class Conoidasida; order Eucoccidiorida; family Sarcocystidae; genus Sarcocystis; species Sarcocystis neurona. Next base: position 675,475 of record KL647295.1, on the reverse strand, counting down.
CGGATGGATGTCGTACTGCAGCCGGTACCGCAGGACGCGGACGGAGATCCACTCCACGGCCTCATCTGCAAAGTAGAGCAGCTTCACTGCCACAACGCGTACGCCTCTCTTCTTTTTCAGTGCTGCTGCTGTAGCTCTTCTGGCTCCTGCGACAGATCCCCGCTTCGTCGTCCTGCCGTTTTCCGCATTGCCGGACTCGTCGCAGGCCTCTTCCCGGCCACCACCGGCTGCCGTTGTTGCTGTTCCTCCTCCTGCTGCTGCAGCATGAGTCGCACTCGGTGCTGCTGCTGCTGCGACGAGTCGCCCTTCTTCTTGTCCGTCAGCTGCTGCTTCTTCCTCTCCTTCTTGCTGTAAGGCTCCCAATCGACGACTCGTTGCTGGCTGCTGGACGCTCGCAGAAGTGGGGTGCACATGGTGCGCAAGTGGTTGCTGCTGCTGTTGCTTCTGGTGCAACAAAAACATCTCCTGCGCCTCCAGGCGCTGCTGCTGTCGTCGTCCCTCTAAGGCACAACGTCGTCGCACATGCTGCTTCTTCATCTTGACGCCAGCTGCAACACTTCCTGCTGCTGCTGTTGCTGCAACGCAGAGTTTCCCCTGCTTCTCCTCCTCTACCTCCTGCTTGATGCCCTGGCCAGCGACACCGTTGCTCCTGCTGCTCGGGATGTCTCGGTCGGTGCCGCTGCTGCTGCCTGTTGTTGGACTGCTGCTGCCAACGCCGCTGCTGAAGTTCGAGCCACTGCTGCTGCTGCTGCCACTCGGGCTGGTGTCGCTACCGCAGCAGCGGCTGACGGTGGTGCTAATGCTGCTGTTGCTGTTGCAGCTGTCGCTCTGGCTGCTACTTCCGCCACCGCTGGAGTAGACGGCTGTACTGCTGCAGCGAACTTCGCATGCAGCAGCGCCGTCTGGGAACACTGCAACCCCACACGTCCCTTCCAACATACTGCTGCTGTTGCTGCTGCTTGACGACGCCGCTTCACTACTTTTTCCCGGAGCAGCACCAGCAGCAGCACCAGCAGCAGCACCAGCAGCAGCACTACCAGCAGTAGAAAGTGTTGCTGCAGTGCTGCTGCTGCTGCTGTTGTTGCTCTCTCCGCCCCACTCAGCATGTTGTTCCCCGTCCTCTAGTTTCACTCGTACGTCTCCTGCTTGCCCAGCACCACCTGCTGCAGCCTCCGCCGTCTTCACAATAGCTTCTCGCTTCCCCTCCTCCCCACTCGCTTCTGCTGTTGTTGCTGCTGGCCCTGCTGCTGCTGGCCCTGCTGCTGCTGTCCCTGCAGCTGTTCGCGCCCTCTCTGCTTCTTCTCGACTGTCCCTGCTGCCTCCTCCCCTCTCCAGTGCTGCTGTGGCCCTCTCCTCCCTCGTCGTTGCTGCGCCGCCTTCCTCGACACTTTTTCCTGCTCTTCTGTTTGCTGTAGGCGCGTCTCCTGATTCTCCTCTTGTCCTTATGCTCTCTGTGTCGGTAGCTATAGCGGCTGCTCGACTGCCTGCCAGCAATTCCGCCTCGGCAATCGCCGCCTCCCCTGCCGCGAGTTTTGTTGCCGCTGTTGCTGCACCTCCGGCTTCTTCTTTCGGTGTTGTTGCTGCTCTCCCGTCTCCTGCAGCTGCTGTCTCCTGAGCGGCAGGCGCAACAGCAGCATCTCTCACTCCTGCAGGCGCGACGACAACGCTAGCGGCAGCGGCAATCGGCGCTGCAGGGTCAGCGACCGCGGCAGCAGCTACGGCAGAAGCAGCAGGGAGGGTGCGCGGTCCGGCAGCAGCAGCAATAGCACCAGGCGTCGCCACAGCAGCAGCAGCACTGCAAGTAATAGTCGCCTCAGCCGCAGGAGGACGAGGCACGACGCCCGCGGCCACTGCAGCAGTAGAAGGCGCAGCAACTGCAGTACCACGAGGGGAGTGTGAGGCCGCCGCAGCTGAGATGGGGCAGCTGCTGCTACCCTGGTGGTGCGAGCAGCAATGAACAGCGGCAAACGGATGATCAGGATTGCTGCAGCAACAGAGGCCACGTCTTCTACGAAGGCAGGTACTCACATCTAATTTATCTGCAGGCAAATCCTCTGCGCCTGCTTCTTCTGCATTGCTGCCTGCTGCTCCGCGGCTGCTTCCCGCTGCAGCAGCAACAGCAGCAGCAGTAGCGCCCTGGTGTTTTTCTCTGTCGCGCTCGCCTTTCTTCCTCTTCTTCCCCCCCGCCCCCGCCTTCGCTGCCGACGAAGCCGCAGCAGGAGCAGCAGGAGCCGACGCACCAGTGAAACCTGCTGCTGCTGCTGGACAAGCAGCACGAGCAGTCGTCGGGAGCATCGCCGTCTGCACGACAGAAAAAGTGGCAGGGGGTCCTCCCGCACACGCCTCTCTCATTTCTTGCTGCTGTTCCGTAGTATGTTGCAGCTTCTCTTGTTTTCCGCTCGCTTCTTCCTGCTCGCCTGCTGCAGCTCCTTCTCCGGCTGTTCCTGCACTTGACGCCTCTGCTGCTGTCACAGCGACTGACTCTGACGCTCCGGCATCTACACCGCAGCGGACGGAGTGAACAGTAAGCGACGTCCTCTCCTCTGCAGTAACGGTGTGCTGCTGGTGCTGTTGCTGCCGCTGCTGTTGCTGCGGTCGGTGCTGGTGAGGTCGCTGCTGTTGCAACTGCTGCGGAGGGGAGTGCTGCAGCGACTCCTGCTGTTTGGCTTCCTCTGCAGTGCAAGCGTGGCTCGTACTTCTTCGCCTTCCTCTGCAGGCAGTCAGACAATCCGCAGTGGCTGCTGCTGCTGACGCCGCGGCTTCGGCGGCCCCGCAGCCTTCGTGCAGCTCTCGCTGTTCAGTTGCACTGCTGCGCTCGCTCGCCAGCGGTACCTGCTGCTCCGGTGTCGCGTCCTGCTGCTTCTGCTGCTCTTCCTTCTGCCGACCATCTGCTTGTCGCTGTTGAGGAGCCGCTAGAGCAGCAGCATCGGACTGCGTGGACATCCCCGCCTGCACGCCGTCTAGGTCTATCTTCCCTCTTTGCAGCGGCGTTGCCGGTGCGTCCTGCCCCCCTACTCCTACGAACTGATGCGGCTGCGACACTTCTGACTCCTGCTGCTGCAGGTACTGCTGCTGGTCGCACCCCCCGCCGTCTGTTTCTCTCTTCACATGCAATGTGCCGTTTTCTCGTCCTGCCCCCGCTACCTGCTGCTGCGCGCCTGTCGAGACACCTTGGTGCTGCTCTTTTTTGGGCTGCAGCTGCTGCTGTTGCTGCTGGTCCGGAGCCATTTCTCTCGATTCGTCTACATGCCCACCTTGCGCCTGGGGCGCGCGCTGCTGCCACTGCTGCTGCTGCTCCCGGTGTGTGTGCTGCTGCGGTCTGGAGCCCCGTCCGACGTTTTGTCGCGGGAGTTGCTGCTTGGGAGCAAGATCCGCGCCTTGCGATTCTTTGTTGGTTGCATCTGCGCTGTTGCTGCTGCTGCACACGCTGCTTTCTTTCCACCTTCTGCTCGTGGTGCCGAGGGCACTGCTGCTGATGCTACGTCCCCCTTGGCTGCTGCTCCCGCTCTCCGCCTGCAGCGTTCTTCTCCTCTTGCTCCTCCTCTTTTTCTTCTTTTTCTTTGCATCTCGAGCAGGCAGCCCCTTCGTGCTGCTGCTGCTGCGGCTGCTGTCGCTCGCGCCACTGCCGCTGTCCTCGCTGCTGTCGCCGCTCTCGTCGCTGTCCTCGCTGCTGCTGCCGCCGCCGCTGCTGCTGCTCTCAGCAGGCGTGCTGCGGCCGCTGCTGCTCTCATCTTCACTGCTGCTGCTGCCGCTCGACGAACACGCAAGTCCCTGCTGCTGTCGAGCCGCGCAGCACGGCGGATCGGTCAGCACGTTCAATACCACTGCGTCATGCAGCTCGAAGTCATCGCCTTCGACCGCGACGCATACCACAGCGCCGGGCCACACATCAGCAGCAAGAAGAGCAGCATTGCTGCTCTCAATTCGTTCCTCCTCCTCCTCTTCCTCTTCCTCTTCTTCTTCCTCCTCCCTTCCGTCTTCCTCCTCGTCTTCTTCCTCTGTTGCTGTTGTGTATGCCGCCGCATCTGCTCCTCGCTTTGCAGCGCTTCCCTTCCGCGCTTGCTCTCTGCGACTCCGGCCTTTGCTGCTGCTGCTGCATGTGTCGCTGCCGCTGGTGCTTCTCCTCACCTTGCTGCTGCTCGCCCCGCTGCAGTTCCTGCCACCCCCGCCGTCCCCCTGCTTCGTCGCTTTGCTGCCACTGTTGCAGCTGCTGCTGCCGTTTCTCTTTTGACGCTCCGCTCCCTCCCTGCTCCGATTACTGCTACTACTGCTGTTGCCGCCGCTCTTGCTGTTGCTCTTGCTGCTACGCACTCGCTGCTCCTCGTCCAGCAGCAACGCGCACTGCCACGTCGTCAGCGCTGCATGCGGCAGCGCCTTCAACGCAGCGAAAGAAGTGAAGTAGCTGCGCTCGCCAGCAGCAGCAGGGTAGCGCGTCCTCTGCTGCAGCGCTGCTGCTGCTGCACCGGCGGCGCTCGCTCCTGCCGCGCCTCCGCCTCCTTCTTCCCTTGCTGCAGCAGCACTTCTGGAGGACGCAGCGGCTGAGCACACGCTTGCAGCGGCACCTCCGCTTCCACACGCTGCACCAGCAGCGACACTCAAAAAGCCCCCGCGAGGCTGCCCTCCCGTCGCAAGAGACGCAGGAAGATGGGCAGCAGCAGTAGCCAGAGCGCCATTAGACGCTTGTCTGGCTCCTGTGCAGCTGGATCCCACGGCTGCTGCGAGCTGCTGCTCCTGCTCGGTTGCAGCCTCCCGGCCTGCTGCAGCAGGTCGACAAGAAGCCACTGGATGGACGCTGCAGACGGCGGGAGGCCTGTTCGACCTCAGGGTTGCTGCTGCTGCAGGGGGGGCTCCAGGCATGCTACTTGTTCGCAGGGGACTGTAGGTTTCTACGGCTGCTGCTGCTGTTCCTCCTCCTCCGCCAACTGCTCCCCCAGACATACGAGCAGAGCCATCTCCTGCACCGGACGTAGCAAAGAAGTCTGCTGCTGCAGCCGGTGGTGGTCCTGCTCCTGCTGCGAGGGCTGCTGGAGAGGCGGCAGGACGCTTCTTTGACTTGCTGCCGCTGCCAGTGCTGCTCCCCGGAGCGGGCTTTCCCGTTGCTGCCGTTCCTCCTGTTCCTGCTGCCGCTGCGTCGGCAGTGGGTGCTGCTGCAGCACCCGCAGCAGGCGTGCCCGCAGCGGGATCGGTAGCAAGCGCCACAGCAGCAGCCACAGCAGCCGCAGGGGCACTGCGCGGCTGCTTAAACAGTGCCGCCGGCAGCGGCATCTTCGGTCGCAGGCGCCAGCAGCCCGCAGTCGGAGCAGCCACCGGCACATTCGGCGGGAGGAACATGCGGAGAGATGTGAAGCTATGCTGCAGCAGCAACCAATTGACAGCAGAAACAGCAGCAAACTGCAGCATCAGCACGTCACACGCACACAGCTACTGCACAAGCAGCAGCAGACATGCAGCACAACATGCGGTAGCACTGGCACCGAAGGGCAATCAGCAGCCGCCGTGAAGAGACGGACGTGGAAGGCAGAAGCACGCCGACAAATCACACCGTTTGTCAGCAGTACACGCGCCAGGGGCAGGCGCAGACGGAGGAACGGCAGCAGACGCGGCAGCAGCACCAGCAGTCGCAGCAGCAGCAACCGTAGTAGTAGCATACGCAGCAGCGTCAGCGGGCGCAGCAGCAGCAGCCAGCGAAGCAGGAGCAGGTGCAACAGCAGCAGGCGCAGTGGCAGCAGGTGCAACAGCAGCGGGTGTAACAGCAGCAGCCGCAGCGCCAGCAGGTGCAACAGCAGCGGGTGCCACAGCAGCAGAAGCAGCGCCAGCAGGTGCAACAGCAGCGGGTGCAACAGCAGCAGAAGCAGCGCCAGCAGGTGCAACAGCAGCGGGTGCAACAGCAGCAGAAGCAGCGCCAGCAGGTGCAACAGCAGCGAGTGCAACAGCAGGAGACGCAAGAACAGCACTAGAATCAGCAGAAAAGTGGCAACAGGAGCCGGAGGCGCGGCAGCGAGGGCAGTCCCTGGAGCCCAGGACGACCACCAGCAGGCGCAGCGCAATGAGCCAACAAAGTACCGCGCGCTGCAGCGAGTCCCGCGCACGGTGCAGCGGCAAGTAGAACCCGGCAGGGAGTCTAGCAGGAGGAAGAGCAGCAGCCGAGCAGATGTCCCACACAAGCAGACACAGAGGCGTCCTGGTACGGCAGCGGCGGAGCAGCAGCTCCGACCAGGTGCAGCCCCCGCAGCAGCAACAGAAGAAGCAGCATCAGCGGCAGCAATGTCTGCAGAAAAGCAGCAGCTGCCACACCCGGCGGGACGAGCGGCGCGCTGCGAGGGGGAGACGGCATGTGGACATACTGCGTCACAGAGACAGCTGCGCAACAATGAGAGCCGCAGGAAGAAGACATGACGCATGCAGCAGCCCCCACAGTGCCCCTCCTGCTGCTGCTCGAGTCAGGAAAGACGAAGCAACGGTGCAGCGAGTACAGCAGACCGGCGGTTCTAACACTGAAAAAGTCTTCACGCTCTCTCTTAACATGCGGGTCGGATCCAAGCAATGAAGACGCACGCAAAAGTCAGCCTGCAGATATATCCACACACACAGAGGTGTATCAGGCACTTGCGAATATACGTAGACGCATCCACATATATATATATATATACATATTCATACGTACACATATGTACGTGCACATATAGCCACACATATAGATATATATGTATATATAGAGAGAGATACACACACACAAGCATACATATATGAGCGTATATGCGTATTTATGTACAGATACACATACATACATACACACGAACATGTATGCATATATATATATATATACACATGTATATACAGATGTAGAAACCTGCCCGCGTGATACACGGGATATTTTGCCCGCAACGTGCAACACTTTTATAGACTTACTGCGAAGAGGTCCTCGCCAATGCGGTAGGCAATTTCAACTACGGTCTGACCGTCCTCGTTGGCATCTGGTGACAGCTGTTGCTGCTGCGCCTCCTCTTCTTGGCGTTCGTCTGCCCTTCCAGTTTCTTCCACTGCTTCGCTGCTGCTGTTGCTGTTGCTGCTGCTGCGGCTGCTGCTTCCTCGGGACGGGTAGCGCTGCTTCTGTGGCGCGCTCGCGCTCCCAGCAGCTGTGACCGTCCCTCTCTCCCCAGCAGCAAAACCTGCTGCGGCTGCAGCAGCACCGCCACTGCTGCCGCTACTACTGCTGTTCCTGACACCGCCGCCTCCCGCGGCCCCGCCTGCTGCTCCTGCTGCTGCAGCCCCAAGCGCCCCAGAGCGGTGGTAGCGGCCTCTGCTGCCGCCCGTCGTCGTCGCGGTCGAGCCGCTGACACTGCCTTCCGTGGGAGACGAAGAAGAAGCAGCAGCAGGCGCAGCAGCAACAGCAGCAGCAAGAGAGGACGATAAGAGCGTGGCGGTGCTGCTGCTGCTGCTGTTACCCCAGAATGCGGTCTTCTTCCCTCCCGCCCCCGCGCCTCCTCCCCCGCCCCTTCCTGCTGCTGCCGTTGCTGGTGCAGCACCAGACCCCCCACCGCAAGCAGTCGGGCCACCAGCAGCCGTCGCCGACGACGACTTCCTGCTGCTGCTGCTGTTGCCTGCTGGGGTTGCCGTCTGAAACGTACGAACAGCAACAACGACCCCATTCCACCAAGCAACGTGGCTGCCTGGCGATAAACTGCTGGCGAACTGCACTAGCAGACCTGCACACAAAAAAGGTTTACGACCGCAGCAGGCAAACGCCAACGTAAAAGAACAACCTCGTGTGTCTACACCAACAAATATACGTAATATATATATATATATGTATCTGCGTGTATGCAGATGTCGCATGGAAGGCACGGCGTATATATGAATACGCGACCATACGGGCACACGCACGATGCCATGCGTACATACACACACATAAACATACGCAGATGTACACATATAGGTATACACACATACGAATACGTATGCATGCACGTACACATACATACGTAAATCCACATGCATACATACACAGATGCATACATACATACATATACGTACCTACGCACACATACATTTACGTATACACACGCCCGCACATACATATATATATATACAGACACACGCATACATACATACATACATACATTACATACATACATACATACATATACATACATACATTACATACATACATACATATACATACATACATTACATACATACATACATATACATACATACACAAATCCATACATATACATGCCTATGCGTACATATGCACACATACATACGCACGTCTGCACACACACAAATATATACATATATGTAAACACAAATGCATACATATACATATACAAATCCATTTGCATACATATACATACTCAGACGCATACGACTGCATGCACACACATACACAAACATATACATATATATACACATATACATGCGTACACATCCATATGTGTACGTATACATATACGTACATATGTGTACATCCACAATCATCGACAAACACACACATATATAGATATATACGAACGCATATACATATATATATATATATTTGGGTACATGTGTATACTGACACATACATACGGACACATACACATACGTACATATACGTATATATATATATATATATATGGAGAGAGAAACTGAGATATGTGTAAGTATGTCTTTGACTTCCACTGCAATACCCCTGTCAAGTCCACCTCCGCAGGAAGACAAGCTTGTGTCCGTTCTTCACGACAATACGCATAGAAGTGCAAGTGCACCCTGAGAAAAAGCGCATGCAGAGGAGATGCCGCAGCGTACAAAGCAGCAACAGCAGCAGCCAGCGAAGCAGCACATCGGTAGCCAGAGGGTGGCGCTTCCCTCCTTGCTGCTGCTTCTCGTTTGCCGCGCGCGCCACCACCTCTGCCAGCTACGCGCAGCCTTACCTTCGTGAACTCTCTCAGGCACCCGCTGCCTCTCCTCGATGACATGCAGCAGGGCTGCTGTTCGCTCGTCTTCCTGCTGTTGCAGCTGCCGCCGCAGCAACCGCAGTTCCTGCTGGAGCAACACCGGGTCACGCGGCAGCAGTTCTTCAGCAGCATGCGGCTGCTCCGGGAGCAGAACTTCCGGCTCCTGCTTGGCTGCACCAGCAGCGGCACCACTGCTCGCAGGGACGGCAGCAGCAGCAGCAGCCGCATGGCCAGCAGCAGGAGCAGCAGCAGCCGTATGGCCAATAGCGCCAACAGCACCAGCGGCATCGCTTTTCAGTTGCTGTCTTTCCTGCTGCTGAGCAGCAGCTCCCCCTGCCTGCGGAGCTCCTCCTAGGGGAGAAGCAGCAGCTACAGCTGAGGAGGAAGAGGAGAGTCGCTGTTGTCGCTGCTGCTCTCCCGAGGTCGGTTCAGCTACTGCTGTTCTTGTACTGGCGCCAGCTGCCGCAGGCGGCGCAGGTCCTGCTGCTGCTGCGGCGGGGCCTCCAGCTTCCTCATCTTCTCTGCCCCTCTCCTTCTTGGCAGTGGAGGAGCAGCCACTACTGCCTGAGCGCAGCAGCTGCTCCTCCGTTCGGCTGTTGCTCGCATCTTTGGCTGCAGCGGAAGCAGCAACGAACGAGGCGGCTGCGGCAGCACCCGCTGGGGCGTGGTGGCCACCTGCAGCAGCCTTTGACGAGGAAGAAGCGGCAGTACCTGGGTCACCGGCAGCAGGAGAAGGAATGGCAGCAGCAGGAAGCGCAGCAGTGGCCGCAGCAGCAACAGCGGGCGGAGGGAAACCAGCACCACGTGCAGGGAAACGTGAAGGAAGAAGAGAAGGCGACGCCGCAGCAGCAGCAGCAACAGCGAGGCGACGCGGTGTGACACCCGCACGCCCAGCAGCAACTGCTGCTGCAACAGCACCGGGAAAGACAGCCTTCACCAGCTGCGCCTCAGTAATTTCCTCGACTTCGATCATCCGGTAGTATCTGACGCCGACGCCGGCTCGTTCGAGATTCCACGCTCCCCACTCCTCCTGCAGCAGCGCGGCAGCAACTTCTCTTCGAATAAGGCGCGCTCCAGGTCCTGCAGGTGTTCCTCCTTTCTCTCCTCCTCCAGCTTCTGCGTCTCTTTCTTCTCGACCTTCGGCCTGCACTTTGCTGCTTCTCCAGCTGCTGCTGCCGCCGCTGCTAATCAGCGACTCTCCTGCAGCTGTAACCGACGCTTTGCCTTTGTGTTTCTTACTCCCAGTAGCCGCTGCTGCCACAGCAGCACCGTCCCCTCCATAGCAAACGTTGCCGCTACGGGTGCTGCTGCCACTATTCGCCGCAGGTGTGTGCGCCTGCTTCTTCCCCTTGCTTCCAGCAGGCCCCGTTGTTCTCGTCTCTGGTTGCAGACGCGTCGCGCCGGCCCCCCCAGGACCACCGCTGCCGCTGCTTTCACTTGCCCGACTTCCCGCCGACGCTGCTGCCGTCCCTCCTCCCTCTGCTGCTGCAGCTGCAGCTGCAGCAGCGCCTCGACCGCCGCCTCCAGGAGCTTCCTGCGACAGAGGCAGCAGCAGCCGGCGTTCCTGCTGCTGCAGCAGAAACTGGATTGAAGGCAGCCCAGGCAGCGGGGGCATTGCTGGCAGCACCCGACGCCAGAGCCAAGCTTCCACAAAACTCGCGAAGGACTGCGTCGCCGATATGGCGTAGTAAGGGAAACAAGCAGCAAGCAGCCCTACCGTCGCACTGCTCTTCCTCGCCTCTACACGAAACCGTCTGCGTCGTACAGCGGCCATTCGATCGATCCCTCCGAGGACGTACTGCGGAAACTCGGCACTGCTCCCGAGATGAGCAAAGTCGGTTCGGGTGTACGTACACCCCAAGTGACATTCCTCCCCCACCTCTCCCCAGATGGTCGTCACACAGCCGTCTTCAGCAGTCAGTTCACCTTCTTCCCCAGTTCCCCCCGCCCCGCCTGGTGCTGCCAACATCTGCGGCTCCACCTCCTCTTCCGCGTGTTCCTGCTGCTTCACAAAGTCCCGCGCCTCGTTCTTTGTAGGTGGCAACGACGCCGCGTAGGGGGCTGCGAGTGGAGAACGCAAGCTGCTGTTGCTGGTGCTGCTCAAGTTGCTTGGACTGCCGTAGTAGTTGAGGCTCACAGCACCGGGGAAGCGGCCGCAGCAGAAGCTCTGACTGCTGCCGGCGGCTCCCAGACACGCCGCGGCAGCCGCAAGGCCGTCAGCCTCCCAGGCCACATGCTGCAGCAGCAGCTGTTGGCGCAGCAGCAGAACCTGCTGCCGCAGGCATTCCACCTGCCACATAAGAATGGGGGATGCTCTGCTATCTGAAGCAGCAGCAGCTGTCACGCGGCCAAGAAGAGAAGCAGCGTCTTCCTCAGGAGACGTTTTTGCTGCAGCCTGTTCGACGTGAGCGGCTGCCGTTGCAGACCGCGTCACTAGACGCAGCTGTCGCTCGCTGTCGTCGCTCTGTTGCTGCTGCAGCCGTCGCCGCTTCGACTTGACTCTGAACCCACGTCCCAGCTGCTCTTCCTCTTCCCAGTCTGCTGCTGCTGCTCCTGCTGCTCCTCCTGGCGCCGTCGCCGCAGCCGTTTCTCCGGCGAGGTTCCACAACACCATGCTCTGCCCAGAGAGGGCCGGGACGGCGCCTGCGGCACCGCCAGCTGCCTCCGCTGCAGCTGCTGGTGCTGCTGTCCCGGTCGCTGCTGCTGCCGCGAGCGGCGTCGGGTTAGACAACAGCAGCTGTCTGGTCCGCTGATCCTGCAGCAGCGCGCCTCCTCCTTCTGCAAGCAGCTTCTTGACAATCGCAGCAGAGACCTCATGGCTGCTGCTTGCGGCTCCGGCTCCAGACGCCTGCAAGCTGCTTCCTTTCATTTGCTGCTGCTGCTGCAGCAACAGTCGCAGCGCCGCGGCAGCGGTCACGTTGCTCGCCTCACTGCAGCCCGCAGCCTTCTTCCCTGCGAAGTTTTCCGCCGCATGCAGCAGACTCGTGGCGCCACCGCCGTCGGCAGCAACGCGTATGCCATCGCCGATCAAGGCAGCGACGCCCCCCAGCTTCAGCAGCAGGCGCGGTCCCGCCTCTCCTGCAGCACCTGCTGCTGCTGCTGCTCGTTCTCCTTCCGCAGCTGTTGCCGCCGCTTCTGCTGCTGGCGTCTTCGCATTGGGAGAATGCGTGTGCAGCTGCTGCTGCGCCGCTGCCGCTGCAGCCGCTCGAAGTGGAGTTCCCGCCCTCTCCCGCTGCTGCAGCGCAGCCGCCTCCGCCCAGGCCTTGTCCGCAGCATCAAGAGCAGCAGCCAACGAACGCTGCTGCAGCGGCTGCTGACAATGCGCCGCCACCAGCCGCTTCGCGTGCTCCAGGAAGGGCGAACAGCTGCGATACAGCGGCGACCGCAGCTTCCCCATCACAGCTGCATCCGTCACAGCAGCAGCAGCAGGAGCAAAAAATGAATGCTTTCCCCACGCGCAAGGGTGACGCACCAAAGAAGAAGCGCTTGTCCGCCTTACAAACGCTCAGCCAGAAACCAGTAAGGAAGCAGTTCTCTTTCGCTTTCACACAATTTCCGCAAAAAAATTTCGCCCGCAATCACACAGACGCACTCGACGATCGCCATCACGTGGCGGAAGCGAAAACGTCGTCCGGATCTCCCGCGTATAACCGCGTCTACGGTGTGCCCAGCCCCCCCACCCCCCCACACGCACGCGCATGCGTATTCTTCACACACACACACACGCACAGACGCACAAGGACTTACAGACGGGGATTATACGCAAAGACACTTTTGAAGGAATAGAGGAAGAGAAAAACAGCGAAGTCCTCAGACGTCGACAGCCGTGCGTACGGACGCATGCAGCTGAATGCCGGATGCCACTCGAGCCAGCCGACATTCCTGCTGGCTCCAGCGGAGACAGCGCGGTGTCTGTGCAGAGGCAGCGCGGTGTCTGTGCGCAGACACGAGGTACGAGCTGCTGCTCGCTCTCGCTGCCGCTCGCCTGGTGCTCGCTCTATCTCTCTCTGCTGCTGCTCGCTCCCCGCTGCTGCTGTTACTACCTCTGGCCATCGCTGCTTCTACCGCTGGCCGCTGCTGTCCGTGTCCCTCTGCCGCTCTGCACCGTCTCACGCGCCCCGGTTTACCGGCGTGGACACCTGGCTCTGGCTGCTGCAGCTTCTCCTTCTTCTCCTCCTCTGCGTGTGTGACCCCTCCTTCTTCTTCTTTTCTGTGTGTAACCCCCCTCTCCTGCTGCTGCTGGTGCTTCTTCTTCTCTTCTGTGTATGTAAGCGTATGTGTCCCGTGGTCCTCGGCGGATATATGCATGCACGCCTCTATACGTGTATAATGCATGTACACGAGTAACCCCGACAAGAAGACAAGGCAAGACGCAGAGAGCGACGAGGGAGATGAGCCAACGGGGCTCCTCCTGTGCCCGTCTCATATATATATGTGGAGAGAAGAACGGATGGACAGACTATCTCCGAGGTGCTGCTGGTGCGCTCACCTAATTTATAATCCACCTGCTG
>KL647295.1:558138-661335 GCA_000727475.1 Sarcocystis neurona | reverse complement strand
CTGCAGGGTCGTCACGTACGGATTTCTTTTCTGCTTGAACGCTTTGACATGCAACTTAAAGACTTCGACGAGATCTGTAGCGCTCTCTCGGAGGACACGCCACTCGCAGTTTGCCAGCCGCAGCAGCAGCAGCGGGTGGAAGGCGGCAGCAGCAGGACCGAAGCAGCGCCGCAGGGAGTCTTCGAGTTCCGCTCGTCTGCCCAACGCGAACCACACCTGCGATATATGGAGAGCAGCAGCAGCAGCAGCAGCAATCCATACCGGAACACCGACGCAGCGCACCGCAGCAGTACCAGCAGAACGGACACCCGTAGCAATGAACTACCACCTCCCACAGCAGCGCCCCAATCCCCGCAGTTGCAAAGTTCACACAGCAGCAGCAACACACGTGACGAGCAACAGCAACGGCAGCAGTCGCAACGTTCGCACACAGCAGCAGCAGCAGCAACAGTTGTGAGGAGCAGCAGTCACAGCAGCAGCCGGAACGTTCACACGCATACATACACACAGCAGCAGCAGCAAGTACAAGCAGCAGAGCTGACGGGCGGCGGCAGGAGCCGCACCGGTACTGACACGGCCCCAGCAGCAGCCCCGGCAGCATCAGCAGAGAGCCAACAGGACGCGTTTAAGAGGGAGCAGCAGGGGCGGGGCCAACAGCGACAGAAACAGCCATCACCCACACAGCAGCTGCAGCAACTGTCGAAGCGCGCACAGTCCGGCAGCAGTGTAACAGAAGGACGGGGGGAGCAGCAACATGAAGTGCACCTCACAAGCAGCAACGGCAGCAGCCTGCTGCTTTATCCCCACCACCCAGACATCGCCAGCACGCCTGGAACACCCCACTGTAGCAGCAGCAGCGACGTCAGCAGCGTAACCAGCAGCAGCAGCAGCAAATGACTCGCAAGCAGCAACAGCATCGGCACGTCGCAGCGACAATACAGCAGCACCTCCGCAAGCCAAACACCGCGCACGAGTCTCTGTGACGCTCCCCAGGTGCCCCCTGTATACCGACATATATACACATACGCATATACACTTATATATGTATGTATATATATATGGATACGTACCTATACATATACACCTATAAACGTATATACATATACGTATATTTGCTGTCCGCGGATAAATAGCTGAGAGTCTCTGTGACGTCTCCCATGTGACCCCTGCATACAGACGTATATACGTATACATATGGATATACGTGACCATAACTAAACACATAAACATATGTATATATATATATATGTATATATTCGCTGTTCGCCGATGAGTAGCTAAAACTACCATTTTGTCCTTCTCTCTATGTCCCTGTCTTTCTGTGTAGGCCTATCTCTGGATCTTTTCCTTGGCTATGGCTGTGTGGGGTGTTGCATTCCTTTTGGCTGTGAAGGACGTGCCTGCATGCCCCAGGAAGGAGGGCCACTGCGAGTGTCCCGGAGTTTTCTGTAAGCCTTGCTGCCGGTCAATTTCTGAAGGCCAAAAATTTCTTTCATTCTCTCCGAGACCCGCAGCACCACCTCTTCTGTTCCGCCGGCGATGGTTGTTGCGCCGTCTTCCTGCGGATCGTCCGCCGCGCTGCTACTGCCGCGCTCCGGTCCTCCGTCGGCGACCCTTGCTGCAGCACCGTGCTCCTTGACGTCCGCTGCTGCAGCAGCTGACTTTGCTGCTGCAGTTCCTCCTCCTCCTCCCCCCCCTGCTGTCGCGGCGACGTGTGAAGCGGCTGCAGCAGCTGCTGCTGCGGCGGCTGCGGCGGTGGCGCGCGTTGCTGTTGCTGTAGTTCTCATTGCAGCCGCCGCTGCTGCTGCCGCTGCCGCTGCTGTGTTTCGCTGTTGCGGCGCTTCCAGAGGAGACGAGACGCTGCGAGTCTGCGTCTGGTGTGTCTCCGCCGCACCACCCCCACCGCTTCCCGAAGAAGTGCTGCCGGGACTGCCTCCTTTCTCTGTGCTGCTGCTGCTCTGCTCCGCACTCCCCGCGCCTCCGCGTCGTGCCGAGCTGCTGCTGCTGCTGCCGCTCCACATCGGCCCGCCATTTGCTGCAGTCTCACTGCCTCGCTGTGTGGCTGCTGCGCGGGGGCTGCCGCTCCTCGCAGGAGCCGCAGCAGCGCCAGCAGCGGCTTCTTTCGAACAACTCTGGCTGCTGCTGCCGCTCCTGCCGTTTGTGTGCGGGAACCCAACTGGCTTCGGATAAGAATACCGGTTAATGCGGTGCGTCCACAGCTGCCTACACAGCATCAGCTGATGAAGCTGCTGCTGCACCTGCATCTCTTGCTGCTGCACCGGCAGCCTGAGGACGTCCCCGCCCCCAGCTGCCAGGGAATACGACAACGCGTCGATTTCGGCGACGCCCGCTGCAATTTCTTCCGCCGTCGGTTCTCCTTTGTTGCTGCTGCTCGCGTCGCTGTCGCTGCGCTGGTGTTCTTCTCCTGCAGTTGCTGCTCCTCCACCAGCTTCTCCTCCTGCGCTTCCGCCTCCTCCGCCAACACCGCCGCCCTCCGGCCGCTTTCCTACGACCTCAGCTGCTGCTGCTGCTGCGGAGGCCCCTCCGGCCCCAACTGCAGCAGCAGCACTGGCCCCGACGGCCTTACTACCATCAGATGGCTGCAGTTTCTGTCCTGCTTCTGCAGCTCCCCATCCTGCTGCCGTTGCTGCTGCTGCTGCCGCCGCACGCGTGCTGCTGCCGCTGCTGCTGCTACCAGCGCCCTCCCATCCGCCGCCGGCTCCTACTCCGCCTGCTCCTGCTCCTGATGCTCCTCCACCACCACCTGCTGCTGCCGCTTTCCCCGCCTCTGCCGTGTCTCCTCCCTCTGCCCCTCCTGCTGCTCCTGTGCCGCTGCTGCTGCTGCTCCAGCGCAGAATCTCACCCCACATCGCCACAGCAGCAGCACACGCCACTTTCCGCGGTGCAGCAGGAAACAAACACATCGGGATCGGAACTTCCAAGTCACTCCGCCTGCCGCTGAAGCCTCGCAGCATCTCTTGCAGCAGCCGCCGGTCGCGCCTCCGCTGGAGCAGCAGCGCACGCCGCTCTGCTGCTGCTGCTGCTAATGCTGCGCCTGCTCCTGCCCCTCGCCTCGCCAACCATGTGTCACCAATTCGAGCACGCGCAGCAGCACCGGCAGCAGCTTCCCATTCGCATGCACCGGCAGCGGCCGCGTCGAACTCGTGTGTCGCTGCAGCACCAGACAAAACGCTGCACGCGGCCGCGTCAGCTGCCCATACATCCGACGCGACAGAAAAACCAGCAGCAGCAGTAGCAGCACCCGGACGCCAGGCAGCGGACTCACCAACAGCAGCAGCACTGGGGGAAATGGGATGCAGCGACGAGAAGTACCAGCAGGCCCCGCTGTCCTCGACTTCAGCCGCAGCAGCAGGCACGTTGCCGCTATCGCGAAGCCAAGGAAACAGTCGGGAACCCGGAGGAGAAGGAGGAGGTGACGTCGACGCAGCAGACGAAGAAAGTGAAACTGCAGCTGCCGACGAACAAGCTTCGACAGCAGCACGGGAGGACTCAGCAGCAGCAGCAGCAGACGAAGACGAACAGATGGCAGCTGTTTCGTCAGTGGCTCTATCAGCTGCACCTAATGCTAACAGATCCTCTCTCTTCTGTGAAGAATGCGCTGCCGACAACAGCGAAGCTTCTCCCATATTCCCCTCTTTATCCTGCTGGTGTAGCTCCGTCTCCCCTGACTGCTGCTGAGACGCCGCAACCTGCTGCAACTTCTGCTGTTGCTGCGCTTCCTCTTCAAGCCGGTGCTGCCGCAAGTGCTCCTCTGCTCCTTGCTGCAACTGCCGCTGCTGCTGCTGCTCGGTCGTTTCTGCTTTCCGCGGATGCAGCCCCAGCTGCTCCTGCGTTTTGATGCCGACCAGCCGCTGCACGCAAGTCACCCCCGCCTGCTGCAACGGGTCTTGCTGCTGTATTACTTGTTGCTGCTGCTGGTCTGGCTGCTGCTGAGATTCCGCCGCTAGGCGCTGTCCCGGCTGCTGCTCTTCTCGGCCACGCTGCTCCGGTGTTTCGATCTCGTCTCTCCCCTCCTTCTGTTCCCACTCCTGCTTCGTCTCATGATGTACTTCCTCCAGCTGCTGCTGGAAGCATGGCTGCTGCTGCTGTTCTGGGGTCTGCTGCTGCACTGAAGACTGCTGCTGCGGAACCTGCTGCTGCTGTGGGGCTTGTTGGTGCAATGGGGTTTGCTGCTCCTGCTGTGGGGTTTGCTGTCGCTGTGAGGTCTGCTGCTCGAGAAAGTTGTCCGTGAGCAGCAGCAGCTGGCGGACCCTCGGATCCGCTTCTCCTGCGGCGACGGCACGCGTCAGCTGCTGCCGCACAGATTCGAACAACGCTGCGGCGCTCTGTATCGGTTGGGTCGCAGAAGCAGCAGCTCCAGCAGAGGACGAGGAGGATGAGGACGAGCAGGACGCAGCAGCAGCAGTGGCAGAGCACAAAGATGCAGCGGAGGAGGAAGAGTCTGCAGCTTCAGCAGGACGCGGTGCCGCAGCATCCGCCTGCGCAGCTGCGGGACCCAGCCTCGCCACAGAAGCTTGTGTAAGAGAGACGGCAGCAGCAGCAGTGGTCTTCGGCGAGGAAGGCACATCGCTATTTGCAGAAGGACGCGGTGACAAAGAGGCAGCAGAAACCAAAGTCGCCAACGCAGTAGCAGCGGAGGTGTCGAGAACCGCAGCAGCAGCAGCAGCAGGAACAGACGTCGCATTCGGAGGAGCACCAGCACCAGCAGGACACGTCGACGCATGCGCAGCTGCCGCGTCAAGAGATGAAGTCGTCGCAGCAGCACCAACGGCAGAGGAGTTGAACGAAGTAGAGGCACCTGCAGCAGGCCGGCCACCGAGGAGAGCAGGACTGCCCTTATCACCGGTAGACTGTGGCAATGGTGTGCCTACAGTCGAAACAGTTGCAACAGCAGTATCAGAGGTCGGCTGTCCTGACCGTCGCTGAACGGCTCCTTCGCGTTCAGGCGCTTCTGCTGCTGTTGCAAGACTCGAACCCGCTGCTGGCGTTCCTGCTGGTTTTGCTCCTGCTGGTGGTGCTCCTGCTGGTGTTGCTCCTGCTGGTGTTGCTCCCGCTTGTGTTGCTGCTGCGGTCAACGTTGCTACTCGAGGCTCTGGTCGCGCGGAAGCGCTTTCCGCTACTAGCCGAAGCGGCTTCTCTTGTAGCAGTGCAGCATGCAGTGCAACCGGGACGGCTGCTGCTGCTGCCGCCTCCAGCAGCTTGTGATGCGCCTGCTGCCGTGCGGTCTCGACGTGTCGTGTTTCCTCTTCACAACCTCCTCTGCCGTGCTCCAAAGCAGTCTCCCAAGCTTCCACTTCCTGCTGCTGCGGTTCGTGCTGCTGTTGCCGCTGCTGAACTTGTTGCTGCTGGTGCTGCTGCTGACGGTCGTCGTCCTGCGCGTGGTTTTGCTGCTGCGGCTGCTGCTGCGGTGGATTGGCTGCAGCGTGACCGCGATACGTCTGCAACCCGCTCCCCTCCGAAGAAGCAGCAGGAATGACGGCGGGAGTGCTGCTGAGCACGAGACGGGCAAGGCTGCAGCGGCTGTTGCTGCTGCCTTCGGTCTGCTGTTTCTTCGTCGCCGCGGCGCCAGTTTCTCCTTCCTGTTCGTCCGCTTCGAACACGAACGTAAAAGGAGCCGCTCCTGGGTCACCTGCTCCTCCCAACATAATTAGCTGCTGCTCCTGCGGCATCGGCAACTCTTCCAGATGCGGACCGCAGCCGCAGCGCATGCGCCGGCTTCCATCCAGTTGAACGAGAATCGTTTCCTGTTGCTGCACCTCCTCCTGCAACTGCCGCTGCAGTTGCTGCTGCAGCTGCTGCTGTAGTTGCTGCTGAACTTGCTGCTGCTGCAATTGCTGCTGAACTTGCTGCTGCTGCAATTGCTGCTGCTGCTGCAGCAGCTGCTGCGGCTGGACCTGCTGCTGCTTCGTCTCCTCTTTCGCGGCGGCCTCCCTCTTCCTGCATGACAAAACGGCTGTTGGCTCCCGGTCTGCTCCTGCTGCCGCAGCAGCGACAGAAGAAGCAGCAGGAGGGGCACAAGCGCCAGTAGCATCCACCGCAGCAGCTCCCGCAGCAGTACCGGCCGCGGCAGGGACAGGATAAGGAGCCGCAGGAGCTGCGGCAGGCAGACCAGCAGCAGCTGCACCGGCAAGCAGAGCAGGCGTCACCACAGCAGCAGGCGAATGATGGGGCCGGGAAGATGGCGGCGGCGATGGAATATCCCGGGTCAGCAGGACCGGTAGCGCGAGTGTTCTGCTGGTCCCGACAAGCGCTTCCCATTCTTCTGCTGTGCTGGGCAGCGGCGGATGCCGCAGTGCAGCTGCTGCTTCTGCTGCTGCTTCTCGCCAGTCTGCTTCCTGCATAGGAGTTTGCGGGGTTCTGCTCTCTCTCCAGCAGCTGCCTCGTCCTCCTGTGCCGCAGCTGCTGCGGCCTCCAAGAGCGGGGGCACCACTGCTGTTGCCTCCGCTGCCACCAGTGCTGCGAAGAAGTGCCGTTGTCGCGGTGTTGCCGCTGCTGCTGCCGTTGTTGCCCTTGCTGCTGGTGCTGCCTGAGGCTCCATGCACCACCAGCCGCTGCAGGCCATCGCAGCTGCTGGGGGTCCCCTCACGCGCAAAATCGAACGGACAGCTGTTCGCGCCTGCAGCTGCAGCTTCCTTGCTGCAGCCGGTGCTGCTGCTGCTGCAGCCGCTGTACAGTTTTACCAGCGTGCTGCTGAAGCAGCTTAAGCCCTCTGAGCGAGGAGGAGCTTTCCCTGCTCCAGCCGCTGTTTTCCCTTCCGCGCAAGGACCTGCAACAAAGACTGTCTTCTTGTGCTGCTCTTCTGCTGCGGAGCGCCGCACCTCTGCTGCTCTCGCGGCTGCTGCTGTTGCTGCCTGCAGCAATCCCACTGCTGCTGAAGCGCCAGAACCAGATCCCACGCCGTTCGTCACTGCCTGGACCCCAGACATCACACCAGCACTAGCAGCAGTCCCTCCACTCGCAGCTGCAGCAGCAACGCTATTAGCACCAGCAGAGCCTTCGTCATCAGCTCCAGCACACGAAGGAGCAGCACCCCCGCCGGGGGAAACGGCACTCCCACCGGCAGCAGCATTGGCTGCAGCAGCAGCGGCAGCAGCACTGGCGGCAGCAGCAGCAGTAGCGTGACGAGTGCTGCGTCTGCTTGGTTCTTCCGCGGGAGACGGTGTTATGTTGCTGCTTCGCTGCTGCAGAAGACAGCTGCTGCCGCCGACGCGAGTACTGCTCTGCCCCGTAGTTTTTGCTGCAGCGGCTGTTGGTAGGCCGGAGGCGGAGCCCCACCGAGTCCCAGCTGCTGCAGCCGCTGGCACCGCTGCCGCCGCTGCGACAGGAAGGGCGCGGCTGCCTTGGGCAGCCCCTGGTCCTGCTGCTTCTGGCGTTGCTGCCGCAGCACCCGCGCTTCGCACGTACGAGCGTGTGCAGCGCCTACCTCCACAGAACGGGGAGCGATTTTCCTCTTCTGGTGGCACAGCACCCGTTTCTGGCGACGCAGCTGCTCCAGCGTCCAGGGCCTCGGCAGTTGGGCTCTGCTGGGAGCCACCACATGCTGTTGCTGTTGCAGCCTGTAAACCTTCTGTGCTGGACGCATCTGCCACGGAGGATCCACATGTGAGCCCTGTTGTGGTAGCTGCCCCTCCGTCTGCTTCTCTCCCTCTCGCTCCCACTGCTGAGGCTGATGCTGCTGCTGCCTCTGACAGCTGCGAAAGCAACCCCACAGCAGCAGCCCCAGCAGAAGGCGCGTCACCACGAGCTGTCTGGTGTTCTTCCCTCTTGGTCCCGCTGCTGCTGTTGCTGCTGGTTGTGCTGCTGCTGCCGCCGCTGGTGGTGCTGCTGCTGCCGTTGCATGGGAGGGTACTGCAGCCGAGCGTCTCGACCTTGTCGCTGCTGCTGGTGAGGCACTCTCCTTGATTTTTCGAGAGAGGCAGCAGAGCTGCCTCACCATCAGCAGCAGCAGCGACGCAGCGGCCTCCTCTCTCCCCACCTGTGGCTGCTACTTCAGTTCCCGTATCTCCTGCTGCTGTTCCTCTGCCTCCTCCTCCTGCTGCTGCTTCTTCTTCGCCTCCCGCTGCCTCTTCTCCGGATGCCCGTTTCGTGTGCCCGGCTGAGGCAGCCGTTGTCACCGAGCCGCTACCAGGGTCTGCTCCTCCTGTCGGCTGCTCTGCTGCTGCCGCCGCAGGCTCTGTGGCTGACGCCGACGTCTGTTTTTTTGCGTCTGTCGCTCGCGCTGCTCTCTCGTGCTCCGGTGGTGCTTGCTCAGCACCACCGGCCGCAGAACAACGGGCTCCAGCTCCTGAACAAAATAAAGACGGATACTCGCTGCTGCTGCTGACTTGCACTGCAGCAGCCTTGCACATCTTAGGGAATTCGCCAAGTGTAGCCGTGGTCGTCTTATTGCTGGACACTGCGCGACGAACTTCTTCTGCTGATAAACAGACGCTACTACCTGCTGCTGCTGACGCAGTGTTGCCGCTGTTACTGCCGCGTGCATCACAGGAGACCCCTGCAGCGCCAGCAGCAGCAGTCCCCCCCCCGGATCCTACGTAAGTCCCCCGTGCGAAGACATTGCCGTCCGCTGCATATGAACCTGCCGCTGGTGTTCCTCCTGCCATTGGCCTGTCTAAGACCGTGACGGTACCGCCCCCGGCTACGCCTGCATCGCTGACGTCTGCGGCGGCGTCCCCGCACGCCCTCGATAAAGCGGTAGCAGCAGCATCCCCTGCTGCTGCTGCATGCGCTGTGCTGCTGCTGGGCGCTGCTGCTGCGTGTACTGCTGCGCT
Organism: Sarcocystis neurona; assembly: GCA_000727475.1. Taxonomy (NCBI): domain Eukaryota; phylum Apicomplexa; class Conoidasida; order Eucoccidiorida; family Sarcocystidae; genus Sarcocystis; species Sarcocystis neurona. Next base: position 652,543 of record KL647295.1, on the reverse strand, counting down.
GCCGCTCGTGGTCAAGGGAGAGAAGTTGTCGCTGACGTTGCGGGTTGCTGCTAGTGCTGCTTCTGCCAAAGGGCTCCTGCAGGCGCAGGCAACGCTCGTCACTTTTTGTATGTCTCCTGCTGCAGCGTGATGAGGAGCGCACACTGCTGCCGGAGAGCTGCATGTCGCTGCGATCCGAGCGGCAGCCCCGCCTTCCCCGCATGCGGAAGAAGTTCCATGTGCACAGAAAGACGTGCCACCGACAGGGCAGGTGGCACTACCAGCAGCCGCAGCAAGATGACACTCTCCTCCACTGGCACTCCCTCTGCTGCTGCTGCTGCCCTCTGCGGCAAAGCCAACAACGTCCCTACATCCATAAGCGTGAGCCCGTGCTGCTGCTGCTGCAACCGCGCACAAGTCAGCAACAGCACTCCCGACAGGGGCGTCCACTGCACTTCTTGCTGTTGCTACGGGAGGACTGCTCGGCGATGTCTGAACAAAGCGCCTGTCGAAAGTTGCTACAGCTTCTGCTGCTGTCGCTCTGTTCACGTTTTGTTCAGCTGCTCCTGCTGCGGAGAAAATCCGTCCCGTTGCTCCCGCGGCCGGGTCGTCTGCTGCTGCGGCTGCTGCATCGATGTCGCTCGATGCTGTCGCTGCTGCAGAGATGCTGCCGAAGGCTCCTGCTGCTGGTGCAGGGGTGGTCAAGGTTCGTGCGGAATGCTGTGCTGTTGCAGTGGGGCTGCTGCTACTGTCGTGTGCGGTGCTAAGGCTCGCTGCCGACCGCACGGGGAAGCACACCTGGGCGTGATCTGTCTCCCCTGCTGCCGCAGCACTATCCATTCCTGTAGTCCATCCACCCTCGGCTGTTCCTGCTGCGGCGCTTCCAGTTGCCGCCGCAGCAGGTCCCTCGATCGATCCGGCAGCCTCACGTGCTGCCGTTGCTTCGCTAAAAATACCAGCAGCAGCGTCACGCACAGCACCTGTCCAGCTGCTGCGCTTTTTCCCGCTACCCTCGCTGCGGCCAGCAGCAGAAACATCACCGCTATTCAAGGTGGGAGCGCTGCCGACAGCTGCCTCCCCACCGCCAGCAGTCCTGCTGTCGACACGAACAGCAGCGACGCTTCTGCTGCTGCCCGCAGTTGCACTGCTGCTGCTGCTGCAGGCAGCTGCACCAGGGATGCGGCTACTGCAGACGATGCCTGTGTAACTCCTGCTGTCGAGCGGCACGTGACCGCTACCGCTCGCTCTGTCGCCGCCGCTGATCGACGTTCGTCTGCTGCTGCTGGGGGCCGCACTGGTGCTGCTGTTGTTGGTGTCGCCGCTGTTGCTGGTGTCGCTGGGGCGAGCCGCTGTGGGGTCGCTGACGGCTGTAGTGCCGGCTCTAAGACCGGAGACTTCAGCGTTGCTAGTGGTGTTGCTGCTGTTTCTGCTGCTGCGGGTCGCCGCTGCCAGCGAGTCCGTGGCTGCTAAGCTGCTCTGAGGAGTAGCAGCAGCCAGTAACGGCACTGCAGCAGCAACTCCAGACGAGGCAGCAGTAGCAGCAGCACCTGCTGCTGCACAGGCCGATGCAGCACTGGGGAAACTCTGAGTTAACGAGCCGGCCGTAGCTGCTGCATACGCTGCTGAAGGCGCAGCAGCAGCGGAAGAAACGTAAAACGGGCTGTCCTGCGGCGGTAGTCGCCGGTTCGCTGCTGTTGCTGAAGACGGACGAACGGCTGCCGCTACTTGTTGGACTGTTTTTTCTTGGGAAGCAGCAACAGTCGCACCACCACCACTGCGATGCTGCCTCTCAGCGTCCGGTGTTCCTCCTGCTGCTGCTGCTGCCAACGACGCCGCTACCTTCGCTGCTGCAAGACTTGGACTTCTCGCTGCACCTTCCGCTGCCGCTCGGGCGGCCTCGGCCAGCGACGTTGTTGCCGCTCCACCTTCATTCTTGGCAGGAGCAGCAGCAGCACCAGCCGCGGCGCCATGCGGCTGGCCCGCAGCAGGGAAGTTTGGGCGGTGATGATGCTGCATGTTCATCTGTCGAGAAAGAAGAAGTAGCGGCGGTGGCTCGTTGTAACAGTGTGCCGCTGTTTTTTCTTGCTGTCCTTTGTGATCGTCTGGTTGGTCAGCAGAGCCTGCCGCGGCCATCACCGGCAGACCTGCAGCAGTCGCAGCAGCAGCCAGTGCGTCCTCATGAGCTACTGCCGCTGCAGTACTTGTAGAAGCACGAGTACAGCAAGTTGCTGCCGCCGCTGCTGCTGCGTCCGAACGATCAGCGGAACCTGCTGCTGACGAAGCGGCAGTCAGGCCTGCGTTAGGCCGACAGCAGAGAGCAGCAACAGCGGCCTTGGCACAAGCAGCATCAACAGAACACGGGTGAAGCAGCAACTGCGGAGGGCAGACAGCAGCACCAGCAGCCGGGGGAGGAGGGGCTGCTGCTGCAGCACCCGCTGACAATGACGAAGAAGCAGAAGCACGAGCCAGACCGGCGCACAACTGCAGACACACAGAGGAGTGGACAGCTGTTGCTGCAGCAACGGCAACGGCAGCAGACGGCGGCACGACAGCAGCTTCCGCGGAATGTCCTTCAGAAACAGCAGCGTTACCCGCTGCAGCAGCAACAGGACGCAAGGAGCCCGCTGCAGCAGCAGAAGGCGCAGACGAAGCCAGAGAACGAGACGGAGAAGAACCAGGCGTGCTCGGTTCGCCTGAAGGACCAGCAACAGCAGCAGGCCGCGCTGCAGTCAAGTCAGCAGCAACAGGAGCTGCAGCTACTGCCCGTAGGGGAGCTGCCGCAGCAGCAACACTTTCCAGCGCAGCAGACCCGGCAAGAGGACATTCCTCTGACGTGGCAGGAGAAGCAGCAGGGCTGTTTCCTGCTGCCGCAAGACACGGTGCCACTGCAACAGCAAGACGACCAGCGGAAGAAGGAGCAGGCTTGGACGGACTTCTCGCAGGGGCAGCAGCGGATGCTGCTGCAGTGGAAGCACCGGCCCCCGTTCCTGCAGCAGCAGCAGCAGCTGACTTCGACGTTGAGGTGTCACGCCGACGCGGAACGGCACGCGCAGCCTCAGCAGCAAACGGAGGAACAGTAGCAGGACCAGATGCAGCCGCAACGGCAGCAGGCGCAGCAGCAACACACGAATCGTTCTCGGCTGCAGCGGCAGGAGCACCACGAGGCAAAGCAACTGCTGTCGGCTCCTGCCCCATAGTAGTCATGAAGACTACGTAGCGGCACAGCACAGGCAGTCCTTGCTGCACCTGTTGCGAAGCACGCCTGCCACCGCTGCTCTACACAGACCACGGGAAATGAGGCCTCATGCCTAGTGTCTCTGCAGTCCAAGTCACGACTGCCGCGCATACCATGTGCGCCTCGAAGTACACATATATATACGTATATACATACAAGTGTGTGAAGAGACACATACACAACTCCGCCTATATATATACATGTATCTACAGTACAAATACACATACATATATACATATATGTACACATAGGCATAGATGCAACCCCTTCTATGTACGCATGCACACACGTATGCGCAGCACATATATATAGGTGAACTCTTGTACGCAGTACACGCGTACAGACATCCACTCATATTTATGGACCTCTGCATGCATCGCTACATTTACATATGTATGAAGACACACAGGTGCATGTGTGGCTGAATGTTTTCACTCACATTCGTACGTGGGGTCGAATATATGCGCGCGTACGAGCAGCTGCTCGTGTGTTTTGCGGTGCTGCGCTTCTTCTACGGACGCAGCAGATCAACTGCTGCTGCTGCTGGTCACTACGCAGCACCCTGCCGTGGCTGGTGAGGAAGCTCGCACACAGAAAATGACGCCTGTGCTGCTGAACACATGCGCCAGAAACACGTCGCGGCTCCTGCTGCAGCTGTTGCCGCTGCTCTGCTGCTGCGGTCAGACGCGCGCTCCTGCTGTTGTCGACGCGACTGCACTGTCTGGAGAAGCTGCTGCTGCTGCTGTGGCTCCTGCAGGCAACGACCGCCGTGCTGTTGCGGCTGCTTTGGCTCCTGCGAAGAATCGGCGTCTGTCGCCGCTGCTGCAGCTACCCTCGAGGCGTAAGTTCCTGCTGGATCGCGAGACTGGGAAGCCTCACGATGCTGCTGCTGCTGATAACGCTCCCGCCGCTCTCCAGGTGCATCTGCTGCTGCTGCTGCCGCTTCTCTCGCGCCTGGAAAACCGGGGATAGAGACACCCGTCGGCACCAGAAGCACAACAGCAGCAGCAGCAGAACCACAATACCCCACCCGGGGGAACACAGTGCTTGCATGCGTATTTGTGAAGGGCAGCACAGGACGAGTCAACGCTGCTGCTGGGGCTGGTGGCCCCGCTGCCGCGTCCGCAGCAGCTGTTTCTGTTGCTGTGTTTCTGCGACTGTTGCTGCTGCTTCCGCTGCTCTTGCATCTGCTTCTGGTCCTGGTGGGCGCGTGCTGCTGCTGCTGTTCCGCTTGGGATGCGTGCGTCTGCTGCTGCTGCTAGTGCTGTCGCTGCTCTAACTGTTGCTGCTGCTGGTGCTGCAGGCGAAATCTGGGCAAATGAGAGGCTGGTGGCAGCCAGAAGAAGGAGGAGACACGCACAGCGTGTGCGCGGAGCGCTGTCTCAATTGCAGAAGCAGCAGAAGCGTGAAAGGCTGCTCGGGAGCGACGAGACAGCAGCCGCAGCAGCCCAGGAAAAGCAGGTGGACAAAGTGAGAGAGCAAGAAACACCGCAAGGAAAAGAGAGACGGAGAGAATGATAATGCGGCAGAGGTAGTCGCAGCAGTAAGAACAGACACAGCCACTTCTTACTCCAACGTAGAAGGGGCTCTACGACCTGCTGCAGCGGGCGGGAGACGGGCGAGCAGCAACTGCTGATACGACAGCAGACAATTAGGACGCAGCAACAAATCCGGGCGGCACACAGACGAAGCAGCAAAGAAGCAGCAGGAGGGGACGTGTACGCAGCAGCAGCAGCTTCTGGAGCAGAAGCAAGAGGAGGTCAGAGGAGCAACAGCTCAAGGAGCAGCGGAGAGGGAGAACACACACGAGCCGCAGGTGCAGCAGCCTGCCTGGCAGACACGCACCAGCAGCAGCAGTGGTGGGAAGAAGTCTTCTGCGGTGCTGAACAGCAAGGGACAGGCGCGACGAAGCAGCAGGGGCGCAGCCTTGTATCTGCTGCAACAGACAAAAAGTGCTGCAGTAGACACGTAAGAAGACAAGACGAAGAAGGACGACAGGCATCCACGCCGTAAGTATACACGACGGCTCGAGACGGGGAAACTGCAAGGGCAGACGCAAAAAGTAAAGCGTGGAGCAGCGCAGCAACAGCAGAGCTTCCCTGCAAGAGGCAACAGAGCCGCAGCACCCCCTGCAGCAGCAAGCAGCACTGCAGAAACAGAAAACAGCGGCCCTTCCAGTAAAACGGAGGCAGCCGTTACTCTGCCAGAGGACGCGCAGAGAGGGACGAGGAGGAGGAGGAGCTGCAGCAACAGCAAGACGCGGCGCCGCAGCAGCAGGAGAGGTCGCACGTCCTGCCGGGCTACCGCACAGGAAGGAAGGAACACTTGCAGCAGCGGAGACTGCAGGAGAAGCAGAAGAGAACGCGGCAGCGGGCACCTGTATAACAGCAGGACACCGTTACGGAGGAAGAGGACGTGGCCAGCAGGACGCGAAGGGGCGACTGCCTGCATAGGCAGCAGCAGCGGCAGCAGGAAATTTGTTTGCACGGCGTCTGGAGGACTGTGTTGCACCTACGAGTGCCGTGATAAGCCGTGCTACTGTTCTGTAGCTGCCTCTGCTGCAGCAGGGGAGTGCTGCCATCTGCTGGCAGGGCTGCTGCTGTTGCCCTGCAGCCGCTAGTGTTGTTCTGCAGCCGCTGCTGTTGTTCTGCAGCCGCTGCTGTTGCAAGAGAATGCGAAAGGGACGGACACGCGGTAGGGAGGAGCAGCAGCAGAGGCGGTTTTCTGCTAGGGGACGGAAGCCGGTGCACTGGCGCAGCAGCGAGACTGGGTGGACGCCTCGACAAGCAGCAGCGGCAGCAGCACACCCAGCAGCGCTACAGGGCTTACATGGCAGCAGTGGGAAGGCTCTCCCGGCAGCTTTTCCTGCTCCTGCCGGCGGCGACCGCGTCCGCTGCCACTGCTTCTGCTTCTGTACAAGCTGCTCGTGCTACAGTGTCACCAGAGGTGTCACATCGGGTGGAAGAAAGAAAAGGCAGAAGCAGCAGGAGCAACAGCAGTACCCGAAACTTCGCCGACAGCGGCAGAAGTTCCGCTGTGATGACGCACAGGTGTTCGTCCAAGGGCAGCTCCTGTTGCGCACCGCCTGCTGCGTTTGCCTGCTGCCTTTTCCTGCAGACGTTTTTTCGCTGCCGCTCCCGCTGCTGCTGCTGCTGCCTCCTCGTCTTCTGAGCGCGTCGTTGCTGTTGGTGCACCCTCTCTGCGACTAGTACACCGCTGCTTCTTGCAAGAGACCCTCAGCGCGCGCGGGCAGGCGTTGCTGCTTCTGCAGGGGGGGAGCAGCAACCAAAGCAGAGAAGAGCACGGTACTAGGTGACAACGACAAACTGATGTTCCGACGAAGAGGAGATGTTGCTGCTGCTGCTGCAGGAAGCCCAGATACTCACGCTCCTGTTGCTGCAGGAGCTTGACGGGTACGCCCGGTACGCGAGTGCGTAGAGTAGAGAAGAGCAGGCAGTCAATAAAGGTCGGCTATTCTCTTTTCTTGCTGCGGACAAGCCACCACAAGCTGCTGCGGGGAAGGCTGACCCGCAGGAGTGCAAACTTGGAGGGATGTCATGCGGCGGCTGTCACACCCCGTCTTCCTCGGGTCTCCCATGTGCCGCTGCGGCTACTGCCTTGGTGCTGCTGTTGCTTCTGCGGCCGCTGCCGGTGCTGTTGCTTCTGCTGTCGCTGCTCTCTCTGTGTTCTTCTGCACGCGGGAGGAACGCGTGGCTCCTCCCCGTAGGCAGCTGCTGCTGCTCGTGCGACGGCAGGGGCCGTAGCAGTGAGGCGTGACAAGTGACGCGCCGTGGGCCTGCACGTGCTGTGAGAGGCAAGAAAGCAGACGGAAAGGCGCGCTTCATTAACTCTGGGCTTCTTCCGCTGTTGGAGCTGCTACTGCTCCTGCTCACCTTCGAGTGTGCTGGTGCTGCAACGCCGCCAGGAGGCACCCCGCCGCTCAGCGCGGGGGTTCCGCGTTTGTGAGTGGAGGTAATGTATACCGGCTGCTGCTGCTGCGGCTGCTGCTGCCTCGTATATGCTGCTTCATGCCCTGCTGATGGTACACCTGACGTTGACGCACCCTTTGCTGGACCTGCCGCTCCCGCAGCAGTTCATGCTTCTGCTGCTTCTGCTGCGCGTACACTTCTTCTGCCCCTCCTCCTCACCCTGTTGTGCGGCCCCTCGTTCTGCTGCTGCTGCTGCGGCTCTTCGTGCTGCTGGTGGGCCCCTGCTGGTCTCGCGGCTGCCTCGCTGCTCCTTGAAGCCAGGCGAAGACGGCGCGGTGACAGAAAGTGCGAAGGAGTTTCCTCTGAACAGGTGCTGGTGCCGACAAAAATTTCGCTGCGTCTGCAGCTACTCCTCTGGTGCTGGTACTGGGCTGCTCCTGCTGCTGCTGCTGCGCGCGCGACCTTCTGCCGGTGCTGCCGGTTTCTCTTGCTGTTCTCATACATACGCGGCTCTGTATATTGCGGTGGGTGCTCCTCAACTTCGTCGTGTCGTCCTCCTCCATCGGCAGTGGCACAGCACAGACAGACACCTGCCCAGACACTTCCCTGTATACGTTCTTCGCATTGCTGCTCATGTTGCGGCTGCCTTTGCTGCTGCAGCGCTTGCGGGTGCCGCTACTACTGCTGGTCGGCGCCCAAATTTCCTCGCCGCCAGCAGCGCGCTACTCCTGCAGGTCAGAGAGGCAGCAGCACAGCAGCACCTGAGCAGCAGCAGCACGAGTCCCGCAACAGGTTACGCCATACTACTACTGGCGCGTAGTACCAGTAATACTGTTGAGTGAGGGGCGCGAGGCGCTACTGCGCGCTTAGCTGCCGTGATGCAGCTGCAGGAGCAGCAGGGAGCAGCAGCAGGAGCGAGACCTGCGCGCGCGCCGAGCAGGAGGAGCAGCACCAGCGCAGCACGAACGGTAGCAGTAGTAGTAGAACACCACTAGTGTGCATGGCAGCAACTGCAGGTCGTATGTAGGGCGCATGACAGCCAACAAGAAGAGCAAGAGCAGCAGCACGCAGTCCCCCGTCATCCGTTGCTGCTCCTACGTCCAGAACACCGTGTCGAGCATGATGTTATTGTCCCGCAGAGAGCCTCTTCTTCTTGCGCAGCGTTTTACGTCCTGCTACTCTGCACCGCACCAGCGGCAGACAGCCGCCGCGAAGGCGCCTCAAGCGGATCCCGCCCAGCCTGATCCGCAGACACCGGCAGCGAGTATGAGGCTACGACAGCAGCATCAGTAACACTGGTGAACGTGACTGATATCGAATTGGACTGTAACTGGGCTGTGACGAGGGTCCGCAGATGTGACACTTGCTTATGCGCTGTAGTACAGAACAAGATGCGCAGGCAAAGAACCGCGAAGATGGTGTCAAGGGCAGCAGCAGCAGCAGCAAGAGCAATAGCACCCCACATCATAGCAATGTGCAACTAAAATTAGTATCCGTATCAGGAACAGCTTCTGCAGAAGACGCCACGATGCCGTCTGCTCATGCTGCTGTCTGTCGACGGTACGCTGCTCTGACAACCGCCCGCCACAGTGAACGCGTTGGACAAGCAGTATACGGACTCCTCGTCCGCCTGCATCTGTGGTGCTGCTTCATGAGCACGCAGCTGCTCCCACATACACTGCGCTCCACGAGGAGCTCTTCCTGCTGCTTGTGCTTCTGCAGTATTCGCTCCTGAGGACCCTGCAGCTTCTGCCTTTGCTCCTGCTACGCTTGCACCTGCTACCCCTGCATCTGCTACCCCTGCATCTGCTGCCCCTGCATCTGCTATCTCTGCACCTGCTGCGTCAGGTGCTGGTCGTGACGCCGTACCACATAGCAGAAAAAGTGTAACGCCAGCACCAACGTCATACTCCCTTAATAAGGCCGTTCCTGTGGGCTTGCGTGGGTTGCGCTGCGTCAGCGGATTTAGGGTGCTCTGTAGCTGCAGATATATACACTGGCGTGTGTACGTACGGAAACGCACCAGCAGCTCCAAACAGACCTATGCAGAGTTATGGGTAGACCGGTACGTCGGCCGGAACACGCAATGGATGTGTATATGTACATCAGCGTGCCACCCTGTTGTGCCCAGAGGGAACTTCCTGCAACACTAACGTCAACAGCACCAAGATAGTAGAGGAGGAAAGGCACAGGGGCATCACATGCAGTACCTGACACTCTCAGCGTCGACTAGCCTGTCACCTCGGGGGCAACCAGAAGATGGGCGATCAATTGCCAGCGGCAGCTCCGTAGTCGCAGGAACAAGGGAGGACATTCACATGAAGCAATAACTGCCGACAGCAGCAGCAGCACTGCTAGGAAGAACGGCCGTATCGTGGCAGGAAGCAACACGTACAGCAGCGAAAAGTACAACACAAACGACACGCCCAACGGCATGCATCTGCGCCGCATTTTTTGCCAAAGAAGAGCTTGAAAGATCGCTCATTGTAGGCTCTGTCACAATTTGCACAATATCAGTAGGTAACTACGGAAACAGGCCGTTCAAAAATATGCTTCTTGATCTGCTGTGCGACGCAATGCACAAAAGTACAACTTTACGTCGGAAAGATAATGTTGAACTTTATTGTTGCAGATACCGTTCAGAGTTTTACTGATGAAACTGGGCTTCACGTGAAGCGCTTGCAACCACGTGCGCTCCGCTCCAATGACTGTTGACCCGCGCCTTTGCACTGCGTAAACTCTGCGCGGAGTCAGTTTTCTCACAACGAGGAAATATGGTTGGCGAGGTATATTACCACTCATATCACTTCTGTCTTGTTGGCTGCACCGGGGTAGCGGTTTCTCTCCCAGATGACACACCAGACAATAACGGGGGCGAACGACTTCACGGAAGACCACACCTTTAACGTGCATACACATGCCTCACCTGTGTCTTGAGCTGTTTTCGGACTCATTTCATTTGATTTCGAACTTCAAACTACTTCTTCATAGGGAGCTTCGCAACGAAGAGGAGTGAGGTGCACGGAGGGACACGATTTGTTGAAAGAGGATGCACTTTGCCAGTTGTGCTGATTTTCACAGGGGGTCCACACACTAGGAGAACCGAGGCCTCCCCAACTTGCAGACGCACCCTTTTCGAACAAGTTCCATCCCTTGTGAAACATGCAAGAAACAAAACTGGGCAGCAAGGTATTGACTAGTAGATACCAATGTCTACTTGTCAATAATAGTCGTGTATCAAAGAAAGCCTGTAGTGACTGCCAGGGAGGTGCTAGGTGAATGTAGTGATGGTGGGACGCTAGATTTTATTCAGAGGCGTTGGGAGTGAAGGGTACCTAGAGATAGTCTAACAGGAATGCTCGCCACCTTGGAAAATGTAGAATCGTCCTGTGATTTTACGTTAGCCCTTGACGCAGGGAAAACAAGCTAAGCGTCTGCCGCGTGAACACCAACACTCTCACGCCGTCACAGGCCCACACGCACTACGCTTTACTCTCTATGAATCACGAACTGTACACATATATATATATAATTCTGTGGGAAGGGAAGCCCGTGCGGACACGAGCACTCCATGGCACGCCGATGACATATATATTTTAGCAGTACACTTCAGCGTACGCCTAGACGTGAAGACCAACACTCTCACGCCGCCACCGGCCCATACGCACGCTTTACTGCCTATGAATCACGAACTGCACACATATATATAGAACTCTGTGCGAAGAGAAGCCCGTGCGGACACGAGCACTCCATGGCACGCCGAGGATATATATATTTTAACAGTACACTTCAGCATGCGCTGTGTGAGCTATCGAGTGGGGTGGTAGAATTAAATGGAGCTGTGTGTCAATTAGTGGTGCTGCACTTTCAGTCAAGGACTGTTATTTTTTTTGAAGACTTGACAACTCACCGGATACAATTACGACATCCAGATACGTGTAGACACACAAAGACGAGCGTACGTCCGTATATACACTGTGTGTGTGTGTGTGTATGTGTGCAACTTACTTCTTTTCGTTTGTGTTTTTGACTCCTTGTGTGTCGCCTGCAGGCTCGAGCAGTGCGTCCACGTCATATTTTTCATGATTTGTGCAGTTTCTTTGTCCATCACGTGTGAGCGCGTACTCGCCAAAGCCCCCGTATCCGCCGAAATGCATTTGTTCAACGGCGCCGGGTAAGTCCAACGCTGATTGCATGTGGACGTTATCCTAAGACTGACACGTTCTTCTGTGCAAAGGCACTACCATAAATATGTCGTTGACGCAGTGCCGTGATCGGGGCCGTGAAAGAATAGAAGGCGTAGTGTGGTGTTCACACATTCATGCGATGTGATGGGCCTAAGCACCTTTTTCATTGTTATGTATGCGTGGGAGAAGCCTACAGCTCGCAACACGTTTACGAATGCAAATACTCTAAATTCAGGCTACATTGTTCACCAACCTGTGAACAAAAAATATATGTCTGCGTGTGCACTGCTCTATAGGCCTGAATCATTGGATGAAAGTGCAAATATATCTTCCCACCAAAATCCCGCAGTTTCCGGCAGTGCGATTGCCCAGTGCGTTGCGTGCGGTGTGTCAGGATGGAAACGCAGCACCTAACAAGCGTCAGTGCACACGTGTACTTCGTATTCTTTCTCGGCACTCAAGTGGATAAACGAGCACATGTGTACCTGCTTCTAAACGCTAAATGCCGTGCAGACGCTAGTCACGTGGCCGTAAGGCCGAGGTGGGCAGAGGCAAGTAAGTTAAGATGTCAGACCGATTGTGCGACCCTTCAACAAACGGCTACCACCGGAGCGTAAAGCGATCGAGTAGATGTCAAGTGCAGGCGGAGAAACTCTTCTCGCATATTGTAACGTGCTTAGGTGCACCTTCTCCTTCAGGGGCATATGCTTTCATGGAGGGACGTAGACCTGTGTGAGTTTATACGGCTGGGCGACTAGGGGAGCAAATTTCCTGCACATAAAATGCGTAGGCTACGCAGTCTTACCGTAAAGCAAAGAGACTCAAATAGTTGGTATCATAGCTACTACGAGGACACGGATTTTCCAGCACACGTGTAAACACATCCGACGTGACTGAGTCTTACTCAAGGGTCCAGGAAAGAGCATCGACTGCCATTGAATTTATTCTAGGCTGACAACCACATCTTCTAGGATAGAAACGGCGTAGGGGGTGATCTGCACCACGTAAGGCGAAGAAATCCGCAGATATGGACGGCTTTTCGAGCAGCTAACCGAGCATAAAATGCCGAGACACGCGAATTCAGCGTAGGCAGGGACAACGTGGTAAAAGGGAAAGCCAGAAATACCCTGCCTCCTTCTGGCGCGGCAGGGCAAACCAGTTCGGAGTAGAAGCGGCAGTCGGGGGGTCGAAAAAGTTCTTCTTGCGCGTGGCATCCCCTAGGATTTCTTCATAACGGTTCGTCATGGCCTGAGTGTTTTGGCAAAACACTAAATTTTCCTCGACCCCCGGAGCATCCGATAGCTGTACGTCGAATGAAATGGAGAGGCGGAAATTATCTGCGACTTCCACTCGACGTGCGCTCCGTCGAACACCTTAACCGCGAACAGGTTACTACGTACGGCCCTCCTCACAAACCCACGTAGTTTCAAAGAATATTTAAGGGCCGTTGACTCGAAGAGTAAAAAATGGGGTTTTTGTCGCCACTGTTAAGAATATTCTTTCCGTACAACAAGGCTGAAAAGCCGTACGAAACCCGACCACCCCAAGTCAGAGGTTGTCTTCAACGCATCTTTTCCGCTGTACCCTACAACAGCGGAAGGACCCATTGCCCCTGCAGCTGTAGTACGGGGAATGACCTTCCGCGTAACGGTGCAGTCAACGTTACCCCATTGCCTATGTAAAAGACTCAACGTCAAACATGCGGTTCTCTCCGCGGCCGACCGTTGACGCACATGTCCCCCAGCACGTTTGCATCTCAAAGAACGTCTTGGTGATTTCCTGCGATTGTCAAGTGCACTTAGCAACCGCATTCTACCATTTCATTATCAAAATATCTCAGGATTCTGATCAAAGAGAGGCCTGAACTGTACGGTAGTATAAGCTTGGAAAAGAAAGCTCTGAACCGTAATGAGCGTCCAAATTTTGTTTCCCGTTTTTCTGCAGTCTTCTGCTCGCCACCAAAGGCTGCAAGAAAAGGAAAGACGTACACTTTTGCAAAATACGCAACTCTTTCCGCAGTGCGTGAACTCCGTCGGGACAGGCCATCTCATCGACAGGCTCGACAGGCTTGTACATGTGTGAGCGTGAAAAATCTACGCTCTTCGTAAAGAGCATAGGTATCCGGAAAGGACTCGCATGCTTCAGTGACTTGTAGAAGCTTGGATGCGAAACCATGTCGGGAAAACCCGAGATTTCACTGTTTCCACCCGTAGGGTTGTCCCGGATACACTCACCTTTGTATGTGCGTTGCTGTCGTTGCGCCCCCTCACGGAGTGAGAACGTGATGCGCACGTACAGCCAGTTCTAATGTTGTGACGCCCTGCAGAAAGGTATGATGCAGACGCCGATTTATTTAAACGAAGGTGTTTTGAACTTGCAGTAAAGTTTTCCAGACATACACGTATTTGGTGTTGGTGTCTTTTCGAGAGGAAATATAAGAATTAATAGCGAGGTCACGAAGTGCAGACACGTACTCGAACAGTCCCGTTGGATGTTTTTCCGAGAGGTATTCCAACACAACAGTGCACCTGAAATTTGTCTCTAGTGGATGCCCCGCAGTTGCATAGTTTATCTAACTGGGTTGTGTCAGTTAATTTCACTTGCTTTTGATGTTTTGAAGACGGTGCATTAGAGGCGCGAGGCGACGTGGAGTTCGTCCACGCTTCTACTTTTGTGTACACCTGAATATTCACTTTTTACTTGTGAACACTCACGTAAAACATTCCTACGCTTCTAAGAAATGAAACTTCGAATGAGAACTTCCCAACTAGTAAACACAGAATTTGTGATCCCGAGGATACTTCTACTGCAGAGAAACAAACACTCGAACCGGTAATTTTCAGCAGAAGAAATTCGTAAAATCTCTTCACAACACATGTGGCTAATGCTGGACGTCAGGGTACACTTTTCGTCCTTGCCGTGCTACGCATGAAGTAAAATTTCAAGCCAAACCACGTCAATGACTCGCATAGGACACTCTGCGCCATGGCAGGCCAAAGGCTTGTTCAACGTTAAAATTTCCAGAACACACGCGACTATTGATGGGTGCTCCGTATCAGACATCAGCAAACGAAGGAACATGAAATCTTCAGGAAGTCTTATGCAGAAGTTTACGGACATAACCTTGGTGGAAGGAGCATGCATAACAGGCACAGAGCTACTTATCTACGCCCCCCTACCTCGGCAGTGACTGACATCTTTGGACATATTGCCGGCGTGGATGAGGTCTTTCGATACAAAACCGTACGCTGCCTACATAGACACCATTAACAAAGACTGTACGTAACCGATCGTACGGTTTCATACATGGTCTGGTAATGAGGGCCGAATTCGACAACATGAGCCTCAGTCGTGGGTGCCGAAAAGAAGGAACCCCGTCTTCGTCCTGGAGGTAATCCCACATCTGTGCTTAGGACCTACATTGCACGTCATGCATGGGAAACAAGACGTTTGCCGTGGCAATACCAATTCTGCACTTACGACCTAGGGTGCACGCCCCATGCACGTAAAACAACACGCGCGCCTTTTAGTGTGTGCGTGCGCCCTTCCAGGTGAGTGCGTTTGTTGCACAGGCCTACGTAGACATGAGCGCTTCCACGGTGTCTTTCATCCGCGCCATCTGGCTCCTTGTATCTGCATCTCCATACGTTCACGTATATTACACGTAAACAGAAACACGACTGATAAGTTCCTGCAAGAAGTTGACTTTTACAGGCGCGGCAGCTGGCACTTGTTCCTCTAATGGGAGACTAAGGTCCAGCACGAGAAATCGCGTACAAGTAGAACGCACCCCAAAAGAGAGAAAAACTACTTGTGAACACCGGTCTAAAAAGTAATTGTGGTGTCTCGTCTCTGGCAACTTCTGCATTTGAAATCTTTTACTAGTTGAAGTGCTCTCACAGGTCCGTCTCGAGTACGCACATAACCGTTTAGGCGACCCTTCGCAGTGAGTGAGGAGACTCGGAACCGCATGTAAGTCGGGCGGGACGCAGGTGCTTCTTTAGCAGTGGGCATATTTTTGGCTTGAAAGCGTCTAAGCGCAGCACACGGATACTAGACGGACTGTCTACTGTCTACTTTGCAGCAGGTTGCAGCTGTCCAAAGGCAGGAGAGAAGAACGGAAAGCTGAATAAGATATTCCATTTTACTCAAAGAAGTTCGCAGGTGTGCACAGTGGAGAACCCTCCTGCCCCTTCCAAACGCGGGACGTTGTCTAAGACAGAACAGGTCGGCAGGCTTGCGAAAGTCTTCCAGCTCAGAAATTGCGGCAGCAGTTTTTGAGGCTGGCGACAAATACGCCACACAGATGTGCTGACGTTTATAAACGTCAGCACATCTGTGTGGCGTATTTAGCACCTGCCTCCGTTTTTTTCCATCTAGACACTTGTTGGTGAGCGCCGCAGATGGCATCCTCCTCTGCCTGCGAAAACCCAACGACAGTGGAGCCTAGTACAGGCGAGCATTAATAGCCATATGAATGACAAGAAACAGGCACACGACGTAGAGCGGCTTCTGTTGTGCAACAGTGCCAGTGTACACATTCGCAGACACGTGCATGTTCTTTTATGTGACTTTGTGTCTTGGTAAAAAAATGGCTTGTCACCTGATGCGGGGGTGTGCAAATACTCACACAGTACACATTCGTCTACCTGCACCCGGTGGCACTGCTATTGAGCCATCCACATCCACACCAGCACGTGTGGGTATAGCGTGTGCCTCAGTAAGCGGCTGAAGTCGAGACATGAAGACAGGCTTCTGCACAGGAATACTGTCGTGATGTGCACTTCAGATACGTGTACGGCCTGCGCCAACGCTTCTTTGCTTTTGGCGAGAGGCAAGACTGTCAGTCACTTCTTGAGGATGTGAAAATCTCTTCAGTGACATTACACAGTGTGCGGAATAATGAGAGAGTCAACAGCACACGGAAAAGAGACACACAAATTTCAGTGTACAGTGATAAACAGGTGTGTCGCCTGCAACAATGCTGGGACTTCACCGCCTCTGCAGGCTCCTCGTGGAGGTATTTTCACTGCTGCGCTTTTGGCAATTCATGGGCATCGACCCCACGCACACGTGGAAAACTGGCTTCACACTACGTACGCTCGATATTTATCCGTCTGTGCATGTGCATGTGGAATCACATGTATGTACTTACATGTATACACACACAAATACACAAATGCACACGTGTAAGCACATGTGTATACATACCTGCATTCAGACACACATTCAAACATACGTACACAGACACCCACACATACACTAGCCTATACATATATTAATGCAGAACGTAGAGAAGCCCTCGTGCACACGTATCCGCGCACACAGGCAGGAAACAGAAACCTGTGCTTGTCTACAGCGATGAGTCGATATAACCTCTGTCTACATACAAATATAGTACATATATATATATGTATATATATGTGCGTCCATTCAGGACGTCGCGCACGTGTCACTGGATATCTGTGTTCGCCTCTCCTCCCTGCCAGAAGCAGGTATGTATTCACCCACGTGTGCAGCCGCCGCGACTTTTTGCCGCTCTGTGCACTTAACTGTCTGCAGGCGCACCTTCAGTAAGCACCGGAGAAACGTCTGGTGCAGGTCCGATCGCTACACCGAAACAAAGATGGAAACTAGGGAAGGGTGAGACTCCACGTAGACTTTGTGCTTCAGCAGGCGGGACGGATGGTTCACATCCGGCGACTGTTAAAAGGAGTATGCCTTATTGTGGGAAACACCCGTCGAACCAGCAGCAGTGCCATGAATGCACAATGAGTCCCACATACAGGTAACAAATAAATACAGATATTTATGAATACACATATATATATATATATATGTATACACGTACGTAACCACGAAGTAGCTTCGGTTGTGTGTGTTCTTCGATGGGGCAGAAACGGGTGCTTGATCGAGTTCCCCTCCGCGCCACGACACCGCAGATGGTCGTTTACTGAGATTTGCACGAACCAGATGTACGCAGGGGAGGCGTTATTTGCGGCACCCAGGCCACGTGCGCCCCAAGAGAAGTCAGAAGGTTTTGTCAACAGCTGGACAGGGGGTTTCGAGAAAGGATGGTGTTTCACGTGAGGCAAAAATATAAGGAAGATGGGTGGAGGCCCCCAGGAAGCGCCGCCCAGAAAAATAGAACTGCCCGACACCATGCAAAGAACAGATGTAAACGTCGACGAGTGATGTGAGTGGAAGGTATGCAGAAGGGCCTGGAATGAGAAAAAAGTCACCAACAAGAAGTCAAAAAAATGCACAAATTTGCCGCGTCAACACACGGGGATCCCGCGTTGGACTGGCGTTTCACCCCGAAAGCGGTAGTTTCCCAACGCGTCCACCTATTTTTCAGCTCTTTATCACGTGGTATAAACCTTTGTTAGAGGTCTCCCTCCGTTTGCTCACTTCTCTATCTGTTGATCTATATATACACTCACGCTGTACCCCTTTCTCTATGGTACGTACTTTTCTGAGACGTGTCCCTGCGTTTCTTCACTTCCCTGTTAATACCCACGCTTGGTCCCTTTTTCTTCGTGTCTCTATACACCCTACACGTGTAAACGCTCTTCCGCACTAAGTCTACGCGTCCAAGCATATACGTGACCACAGCCGCTGAGGCAGCCATCAGAAAAACCATCCACACACACACGTACATATGTAGGGCTACGTGTAGGGACACAGGGATATGGGAACGTTCAACCAGCCGAGTGCAACGGACGCACACACGTGCATATCGAAGCGTTGGTGTGCAAATGTACCCAAGTGCGTGCAAACGTACGGGTCTACCTTCCTACGAGAGAGTCGCCTCACGGCTCCCTGTACGACGCACACTAAGACATACAAACCTACGCAGCTATATGCAGTCTATCCATATATGCGCATGTGCCCGGTCAACCGCTAGGTACCCATCCCACATGAGAGGTATATACACGCATCCATACATACACACTTATATGCAAGCAGACACACGCTTCTACCCATTCCGCCTCCTGCGTATCCGTCGTTAAACAAATACTTGTCTGGGTGCCAACTACAGATGAGCAGGTGCTGGCGGAGAACGACTCACAAGCTTTGTTGTCCTTCTGTTAGGTGTGTCGGTCTAGCGGCAGCAGAGATGGCGGTCGACGAGCGTACAGGCGCCGTGGGGCTCGAACACCAACGCTGGTGACGTGAAGCCGCAGTAGAACGCAGGCACGCCCCGCTGCTGCTGCTGCTGTTCTTGCGATTGCGGCGGCTGTTGCTGCTGCGTGTCGGGCTTCTGCTGCTCTGGCTCCTGCTGTACCGGCTGCTCGCGGTTCTGCAGTCTCTGGTGTTGCTGTTGCTGATGCTGCAGCATCTCCACCCACGGCGCAGATTCTTCTCGACCTTCCAGCGCGTGGGCGGCGATCCAGTGTTTCATTAGCGAGTTCAAACGTAGGAGAGACGACGATACTACGGGACATCCCCTGAATAGTAAAAATAGTAAAAAGTGAGACTCGCTGCAGGCAGCACGGCCCCGCGCGTCCAGCAGCAGCTTCTCCACACTTGCTCGGGAGGCTCTCGGCGACTGAATTCAAAGGAACGCAGGGGACCACAAGACGCGAGAAACAGTCGCACCAGCACCGAAAGCAGCAGGAGCAACAGCAGCCGCCAGAACCGCAGTAGCAGAACGCGTAACAACATACACACCAGCAGACGCATTAGCAGTGGCAGAAACACTCGAATGTGGACTCTCGTCTCATCTGAGACAGTAAAGCAGCCAAAAGAGTGAAAAAAGCAACACTTACAAAGGCAGGCGGAGCCCCGGCAAGCAAAGATAGAACAGCAGAGCCCCAGCAGCAGAACGTTCATGACGCAGAGACAGACGCAAACAGGAGAATCGGCGGTAGCACAAACCACCAGCAGCCCGTGTGGGGAGCTTGCGTTGACACTGGCGAATTCTAAGGAGTGGGACAGTTCGTACTCGCATGAACCATACAGCCGCATTTTCAAGTGAACTTCTTCGAAGAGATAAAGAGCGACAGCAGCAGAAGCGTCAGCCGCAGCGGAGACGGCAGAAGCCCCCCACGGCCACCGATATCGACAGCAGCAGTGCAGCGGCAGCAGAGTCGCTCTACAAGAGGTAGCAGCTAAAGCAAGACCGGCAGCAGCAGCACAGAGGAGTCGCACACGCAGCAGCAGATCGACAAACAGGCGTCACGCGAACAGCAGAAGCAGCAGCAAACTCCTCTGCAGTGGCGCGGCCGGGTCCACTATCAGCAATGTTCACATATATATATCTATATATATATATGCATGTATATAAAGATATATATATATATTTATGTATTTCCTTCTCTTCGTCTACGCAGACTGGAATAGGCACATGTTGACGCACACGTATGTCAACGGTAGCGCTTGCTGTCGGTTTCCTTGGCATGGGAGTCGTGACAGGAAAGGGGCCAGCAAAAGCAGCACCGCCTCCCATGTTGCCAACAGCTGCGGATACAGCAGCAGCAGCAGTTGTGGCTGTCCACATGCGTTACACGTGTGTGTTGTACTGGGGAGCCGCGGCACGCCGTCGTTGCTTCACAGCGGAGTGCGCGTGTCTACCTCTCCACCGTAGGCCGTCAGGTAGCTACTACGCCGGTTCCCGAATTTTGCAGCAGCAACAACACGCGAGAGGGGAGCAGCTGCGGCAGGCGTACCTCCTCCTCCTGATCTACGTAGGACTGCAGGAACGTGTCTGCTAGGCTGTTCAGCGACCAGCCAAGCGCAGCACTAACGCCGGGATACAAATTGCGCTGCTGCCAAGCCAGAGCGTCACTCGCCAGCAGAAAGTCCTTCCCCGTGTATTCACAGAGACGCTCCTGCAGCCAGCAGGCGATGTGCCTACACAAGCGCGCACACAGAGCCAGTCAATTTTCACAAAGGCCCACATGCAGGACGTATCTCCTGCTGTACGCACGTGTACACATATATCCGTATATAGATACACACGCGTGTGTCTCCGTCTACAGCAGAGTCCGCAACCGCGTGTCTCTGTCTCTGTTTTTCTCTCTGCCCTTCTCACTCTCCCAATATGTCCACACGACCCTCTGCACACGGCTGTGAACATGGCCGCTATACGTATATAAAAAGAGACATGTGCCCGCCTCTCTCTCTCCAGAAGCGCAGGCCTCTCCGTCTCCAGAAGCGCAGGCCTCCCCGTCTTTGACTTTTTGTCTTTTCCTCCCTCCCCTCGCTGCCCGCGTCCATCTGTTTATCTCTCTGTGTATTTGTCTCTCTGTATCTCTCTTCATCTCTTTACGTTCATGCACGGCAAAACATACACAAACTTCCCGGCGTCATCGCCAGAGATCTGCTGCAGCCGCCACGTCTGAGTGCACCGGCAGCAAATCTCCCAAGAGCCAGATTTCTACGTGTGTGTCGCTCTCTCCCTAGGTATCATCCCTAGGTACGGGTATTGCCGTAGTAGAGTAGAAAGCGGCATCGATATACACAGGCGTCTGTGCGCGTCGCTTGCGCTTGAAAGAAAGTTCTCTGCAGACCAGGTGCCTCGAATATATGTACACAGACGTGTGGTAATACACTGAAATGGCGCACATTTGCCAGCGACAGTACTTTACAAATGGTCCGCGTACACTTGCGCTAGAATAGACTTCACTATACTAAACAGTATAACTGCTTGTGTAGACACTTTCCCTCTGTGTAACAAAGGTAAGTACATACACATACACATATATATAAAAACTTCTGTCTGCTTGTGTGACACCCCGCTGTCAATCAACTGCAGGTCACTCTCTCCAGTACATTTCATGAGTTTGGAGTCCCACTCACGTGTGTATCCATTTAAATAAGTACACAAGGACAAATTTCTGTGCGTTCACAGATATGTATGTATGTATGCATGTGTGTATGTGTGTGGGGCTCGCACCAAACATACATGTAGAGATATATCTATATATTACACGCGTATACCTGTGGATAGAGAAGCCAGGCGACATGCCGTGAATTTGCCGCGAAGAATACGTGGAATTAACCTGCCTCCCTAGCAACTTTTTCTCGGACCTGCTGCGTACGCTTTCACCGGTGACACCTACTCGAACAACTACATATATACGTATATATGCATATAAATGTGGGCGTATGTATACAAACATTGATACACGTATATGTATGTGGACATATACACCCACGCACGTATAGATGTACACGTATACACGCGTACAGATATTACGTCTACCTACGTATATTTTCTCTTGTATATATAAACATATTTGCATACCTCTGCAAACAGTTATACATACGTATATTGTAAGTGTGGATATCTGCACCTGTATATTTACAAATCTATATCTATATATACGTGCTTGATGAAAAAGGACACAAACGTGCAGTCACACGCGTAGAGGACTGTATATTCTATATCCACACACATATACACACGCGCACCTACGAACATATATATATATATCTATGTTTGTCTCTCTATATATACATATATGCACATATGTACGAGTTAGCAGGACAAAAACACACAGCAAAGGACATGATCTTTGTTGTCTGCGGTTGCGCGTGGCAGCCGCGGAAGTGTTTTATCGTGGTCACTGCCGCAACGGGGTCAAGGACACACACACGAGTCACGCATATACATGCGAACATATGCGTGCACATGGACACCCCTATGTATGTCTGCAGTCACCAGGCAGATATCTGGTCACGCGTATACGTGCATATTCATATACACTTAGAAATATATGTATACGGATTTGCATATATGTATACGGGTTTGCATTTGGGTAGAGCTTGCTTTCTTTCTCTATCTCTCTCTCACTATATTTATATGTGTACAAGGTGTACATACGGCTGTCTGGCGGTGGAGTGCTTCCGGTGTTTGTTGCCCGTGCTGCTGCTGTTTCTTCTGGTCACCGGATTTTCTAAGATGCATTCTGCAGGTCAAAAAAAGATACACCCATACCCGTATGTATACACTTTTCTTGTGTGCACACACAAAATACACACATGCAGGCAAAAAGAAGTGTATGTACACCCGCACACTGCGTAGCTGCTGCGTCCCCTTTTTGTACGACAGCCATACACATAGGCGTGTCCACGGCGAGATTCTCGCTCTCTCGCTCTGTGTCATATACGGGCCGCTAGGGGTGACAGCGTTTCGACAGCGTTTTTTCGGCTGCTAGTTTCCTGCTGCTGCACCGCGCAACGAGGGGGGGCTCCAGGAGCACCCACCAGTGGACGTTATATAGGCTGAAGAGCAGGCCGTGCAGCAAGTCTTTTTCTTCCGTCTCCAGCTGCGTCCACGGCTTCTTCAAGATGCAGTTGATTGCTGACATGCTGCTGTGTGCCCACGTGGACGTCACGATGACGGCTTCTGCCGAGTGCGCATACGTACGACCGCACGCCAGTGCCTCTCTTCCGTCTTGTCCTCCTCCTCTCCATCTGCTCCTGCTTCTCCTGCCTCTCCTTTTCCTGTCTTTCGAAACTGCCTGCTGCCAGCTGCAGCCGACGCCGCCGCAGCCCTCCGTCACGCTCGAGTTGCTCCTGCTGTTGCTGCTCTTGTCCCCCTTGCTCCTGCTGCTGCTGCTGTGCCTCCGACCGGTCCCGCTCCTCTTCTCCTTGCCAGTGCTACTGCTGCTACGCGTCCGTCCGGCGCAGGTGGCGCTTCTGCTTCGGCTGTCGTCGCACGTGCTGCTGTTGTTGCTGCACTTCTCGCTGGTGATGCTGGCGTTCTTGTGACTGCTGTTCCTCTTGCTGCTGCTTCTCTTAAAGCTGCTGCTGCGGCACTTGCTGGCCTTGCCGCTGCAGCAGCTCTCGGTGCTACCGGTGCCCCTGACGCAGCCATTGATGTCCTTGCTGTTGCTGTTGCTGCTGTCACGCCTTTTCGGGTGGACCTTCTCGCCGTCGCTGCCGCTGGTGTTGTTTCGGCTGCTAGCGCGGTTGCCACGTCGGCTGCCACAGGTGACGTTGGCTCCACCGGCGGTGCGTGCACCGCGTCTGATACCGCTGCCGGTGCTGCTGCCTCCGCCCTTTCGCGCAGTAGCAGTGACTGAGGGGCCGTTGTCGTTGCTTCTTCCACTGCTGCTGCTGCTGATCTTCCGACTTGCTGCTGTTGCACGTGCTGCGGGGAACACACCTCTGTAACACGCGTCAAAAAATGTGCTTCGCCTCCCAACTTCACGCCCTGCCGCCGCGTCTTCGGCTGCTCTTCGTATCGGCACACCTACATATACATCTAAATATGTGTACACGTATATACATATATGAATACGTACACATACATACCCCCGCACACACACACACGCGGAAATGTTTATGTATACGTACGCATGTGCAGTCACGTGGACACAAGTGTCTCCATACACGCACACACACATACACGTATCCATAAGTATGTTCGATCAAGGCAATCCAGGAGCACACATTCATATATATATATATATGAATATATATGTAGATAGGTACATGTATAGATATCCGTTACGTCCAGGAATAGAAGCAGCTGCGCAGAAATATCCGCCCATATTAGGAGTGAGGGGCACCGAGGCAGAGGCGAGGATTCGACGCAGTGCGTCGTCCACATGCATCTTTATAACAAGCGCGCAGGCTAGAGGTACAGCTACACAAGTAAGAGCAGCAACCACGACGTGTTCCTGAGACAATTCGCCTGTCTTGTCCGCACGTGTAATGCGTCCGAAGCGGTGTTAACACACACACACAGCAGCAGCAGCGACAGAGGGAGCTGCGCAGGTGCCGTGGCCGCGCAGCCGCATGGGAAGGGACAAGACACACACATGCCGCAGATTTGTTCGCACGCGGGGAATATTCGAATATGCAGTGACGGACGGCGGCTGTACACATACGTACCTCAGTCAATACATAATCATCGATCTTCCTCTCTCTCTGGACAGTCGTACACACAAAACATTCAGAGATACCTACCTGTCTCTCTATATATATATGACAGTGGCGTAGACACATCATAAATATGTACCATGTCAACATATATATATATATACATAAACATCGTAAATATGTACCTATGTCTACGTATATATATATATATATATATGTTGGACAGACATACCTTTGTCTACATATGTGTATACATATATATATATATATATGCTGGATAGTCATGTGGACGCAGTACTATAAAGGTGTACTTGTGTCTCCTTCGTATGTATATATGTATATATATATATGTGTATAGTTGTCGTGTAGACACAAGAGAGAGGTGAAAATTAGACACAGACACACGAATGTCTCTTGTGTACGCGTCGACTCTGTGCGCTGCAAAGCTCTCTACCTTGCAGTCTGCCCTGTCTGAGGACATCGATATATTCACGTATATATATATGTAGCAGCAGCTAATTACAGACATACACACAAAAACAAGCAGAACTTTGCAACTCTCTACACACGAATATGTATACACCCATACGTATATACGTGTAGAGATTCATATGTGTCACCATACGCCTACATTCATACACACATACACAGATACATTATATATATAATTCTATATCTGCACACATATAGTCATATACAGACATATAAATATACATATGTATACACACATACGTATATACTAAGCAGAGTACACTTTCAGATTCTTCCTTTACTTCAGGCGTCGCGTACATGTTGTCCTGCGGACACATTTGCTGTGTCCTGCGTCTCCGTCTGCAGCGCGAGGGAAGACAGGACTCTCCAGCGCCTCGGGCTCTAAATGGTGGCCGCGTCCTTCTCCTCTCGACCTTGTAGAGGCTCTCTTCTCTGCAGCAACATCTCGGTCCCTGCCTGCTCTGCCTGCTGCTGGCGTCGTGAACACTTCTGTACTGGCTGCTGCTGTTACGGTTGCTGCTGACTCGGCTGCGGCTGCTGCTGCTGCTTTTTCTTCTGCTGCATTTGTTGCCGCTGCTGACACACGTGCGGCTGCTTTTGTTTCTTCTTTCGTGACTGCCCGCGCGCGTGCTGCTGCTTCTTCTGAGGCGGTTGCTTCAGCTGCTGCCGTCGCGGCTTCTCCTGGGCTGCTGGCGGTCGGCGTTTCTCCGTCGGGCGGCCCCCACGGGCTTCCCCAGCGCTGGATACACGCTTCAACGGCGAGACTTCTTTTTTTCTCTTCTTCGCTCCATTTGCTGCTGCACGTGGTGCAGACGTCAGGTACCGCAGCAGCCATTAGCTGCTTTATACACTTCAAGTCAAACAGGACTGACAGCGCAAAACTACGAAGTTTCTCTGGGTCTCCCCACATGGCGTCCGACTCTCCTATCGTCCCGTCTCTGCCTGGTTGAGGAGGCCGCTGGGCTACTTCTGCAGCCACGGAGACAGCCGTTGTCGCGGTGCTGCCGTTGTCTTGCGAAACCTGGGGACTGCGCCTTTCCCCTGCTGGCGATCCTCTTGGCACTGTTACAACAGGAGTCGTTCCTTCGTTTGCTGCCGGCACTTCCGCAGCACGCACTGCTTCTTCGTCTGCTGCTGACGCTCTTCCCCCTCCTGCTGCTGATGAGATTCCTCTTGAAACTCCTGCGCGCGTCGCTGCCGGTCCTCTGTCTTCTCCTTCTCGAGCTGCTGCCCATTCGTTTCGAACAGCAGCACGGCTTCTCCCCCTTGCTGCCGCCGTTGTGCCTCTCCTCTCTGTTGCTGCTGCCGACTCTTTCTCCTCCTCCTTCTCCTTCTCTGCCGCTGCTGCTGCAGTGCATCTGTTTCCTTCTGCACCTGCGGCTCCACCGGCTCCGCAGCCATTTTCCGCTGCTGCAGCCGCAGCCGTGTGGCCTGCTGTTGTCGCGTCTCTGCGGCTGCTGCTGTCTCGCAGCTCAGAAAGTACTGCGTACATCTCAAAACACGTTCCATCGCTGCTAGCTGCGGGCTGTCCTCCGCTGCTGCTGGTGTTTGCTGCTGCGGCGTGCTGTGCAACAGCACGAGCTCCGGCTACGCGGGTTCTGAGCAGCCAATGCGGGGCCGTCAGCAGCAGCCAGATAGCGAGGGGTATCTCACTTCGGTACGTGGGAAGCCAGCTTTGCTCGTCCTCTACCGAATAAAGAAAGGCGCTGCTGCTTCTGGATAAGGGCGCAGCAGCAGCAGGAACAGCAGCAGATTCTTGCGTGGTACACAGCTTGCTGCTGTCCGCAGAAGACAAAGCGGAAGACGGGAAGCCGGGGGAGGAGGGAGCACCAGAAGGAAGAGAAGCAGCACAAGTCGAAGTGGCACCAGGGTCTCGATTACTCCCGCAGCTGCTTGAAAAAGACGAAAAAGAGGTGGAAGTGGTAACGGTGGCACGACGCGCAGTCGGCTGCAAGTGATGCATCCCATTCCTGCGAGGAGGAGAACTGGCAGAAGCGAATCGAGGAGATAAAATCTCGACACTTCCGTTGCCACTCCTGCCGCTGCTGGTGCCGCTGCCCCTGCTGGTGCTGCTGCCGCTGCTGGTGCCGCTGCTGGTGCTGCTGCCGGTGCTGCTCCCGCTGTTGCTGCACACAGCCGCAGCAGCAGCATCATGCCGCGCGTGCCTCGCAGCAGGAGGAGGACGGCCGGAAGCTCCGGCTGCTGAGTCCGTCGCAGCCAACACGTGCGCCTCTGTTGGTATTTCAGCGCGGCGGTCAATGGCAGATGCTGCTGCTGCTGCTCTGATGACTTCTGCTGCAGCGCCCCCTACTGGTGAGCACAAATCTAGACACACAGAGTCAGCTGCTGTTGCTACTCTACGACGCTGTAAAGCGTTTGCTTCTTCCTCTCCGAGGCTACCTCCTCCTGCTCTGCAAGACACTTTTGCTGCTTCCGCTGCCGCTGCTGCTGCACCGTTCCGAGCGCCTCCTCCTGCGTCGCCCAGCCCAACTGCTGCTGCTTCGTCACGTCGTCCAGCCGCCGCGTCAGGCCGCCCTGCTGCAGCCGCATCACCCGCCGCTGCGGCCTCTGCCGCTGCAGCACCTGACCCTGGTGCATTACCTGCTGGTGCTGCTGCTGCGCCCCGTGTGACTTCTGCTGCGTCTGCGTCTTCCGCTGCTGCTGTTGCTGCTGTTGATGCTGCGGACGCCTTCCACGGTGTCGGCTGCTGACCACCAGGGGCACCAGCTGCTGCTGCTGCTACAGCAGAACTGGCGCCTTCTGCTGTTGCGGAAGCAAGACTACCTCCGGCACCTCCTTTGCAGCTTCTTTCTCGTCCGTGTCGTGTTTTTCTTCTCTCGACACGCGTGAGTTCACCAGTCGTTTCTCTCTGTCTCTCGGTTCCTGCCTTTTCTTCGTTTGCGCTTATGTCTGCTTTTCCTTTGTTCTTGCGAGTGTCCAAGACAAAAGAAGGAAGAAGAAAGTCGCCGGCACTGCTGTCTGCATGCGCCGCCAGCACCTCGTCTACTTCTTCGTCGGAAAGCGCTGCAGTTGGTCTTCACACCACACAAACGCAAACACCAACACCGGCTAACCCACCCCTACCTGGCGGCGTGCCACTATATATCGATACGCCACCATATATATGTACCCACATATATATGGATAATGTATATATATATAGATATAGATATGTACACATGTATATACACACATGGAGATTCGCCTGTATAGCCTCTACACACATACTTCCCTAGTGACGTGTACACATACGTATATACATATAGATGAGTATGACAGGATACTGGCAGTTGTGTGGGAGTGCATACATATATATATACGTGTGCAAGAGCATGTACAATATGTATATGTGGGTGTTGGAAGAAATGAAAGTTTCTTTGTACTGCTGGTGCCTTTCGAGTCGAGATGTAATCGTCTACGTGCCCATAGACGGGCACTACATAAACGTACATATACATATATGTATATATGTATATATACTGAAGCGGCAGCAGCAGCACACCAGGACAGAGAAGCAAGCAAAGGAGAGGAAAAATGCGCAGCACATACATCAGACGATTACACCTCGACTCGAAAGGCACCAGCAGTACAAAGAAACTTTCATTTCTTCCACCCCCTGCACCCCCTACATATACATATAGTACACGCTCATGCACACGTATATATATATAGATATGGATGCGCTCCCACACAACTGCCAGTATCCTGTCATACTCATCTACACGTATATACGTATGTGTACACGTCAGTAGAGAAGTATGTGTGTAGAGGCTATACAGGCGAATCTCCATGTGTGTATATGCCTGTGTGTATATATATATATATATATGTCTACTGCCGTACGCACTACAATGCAAACTCCCAGCTGTCTTTTTTGCCAGTTTCATGCTAGATACCTGTTGGCCAGTCAAGAACCCGAAGTTCTTTTTCGAGGACACGTAAACCGGTGGACGTACATATCTGCATACACATAGATGCATATATACGTATATCTATGTGCAGTCTATGTATACGTGGATATACGTAGGCCGACCTCTGCCCAGACACACACACCGACTTCTCATACACATATATATATATATATCTGCGTATATGTAAATACACGTTACCCGAACTTTCTTCCTGCTTCCCACCCCGCCCCTCACCGCGCTCCACACAGACACACACGGGCTTCCAAAGTATACACACAGACTCCCGTATTCAAGTACATGTATGTTCGTGAGAAAATACACGTGAGCCTCAACTGTCCCCACTCCAACAAACTTCCACATGTAAAATATATATATGTAGATATACGTAGCCCAAGTCTCCCGAACGCAGACGAAGAGCTCCTACATTATATATGCGTGTAGCTCCGCCGTGTTACCTCCGCTGAGAAAGGGAGGACAGACGTGACTGCTAGAGAGACACATGTGGACTTCTCTTCTTCTCACTTGACGTATATGCAGCCCACGCCGCAGCGCATGCATCGGAAGCCCCGGGAGAAGTCGACGAGGTTGCTGCACCTGCACAGCGCCAGCACTTCTCACAAAAACACAGCGACACTTCAGACACCCGCCGCCGAATTTGCTCCCCACAAGCCACTCTACAGGCCTAGCAAGAGACAGCCACAGAGCTGCGCACATGGCCCCGTTTCTGCTCTCTTCCTTCTCTTCTGTGTCTCTATGTCCCTCTCCTCTACAAATATTTATACGCGTCATGTGTTGTAGATCTCCCTGTGTCCCTCTCCTCTACACATATTTATATTCGTCATGTGTCAGGCGTGTTGCAGAGACGTATGCGGTAGCCGCGGCGTGCGCGGCGAGTTGGAGACCTCCACCAACGCAGTATATACACACGAAGCCACAGATATATATTCAGCTGCGTGTAGCCACACACATATGCATACGTAGAATTACGCGTATCTATACGCCTTCCTAATTACCAGGGATACATTCACATACATATATATTGAGTTGTACAGGTGTACGTGTCTTTATACGTATGCATAAACAGGTGTAGACCAAGTCCAGCCCTTGTCCATGTAGAGACATGTTTTTCTTTCTGCATCTGCGCGCCGTCGTGCAGACCCTGCCGAGGGAAATCTACGAGATTTCTGTCTAAGTATATGAAGACGCGCGAACACACACCTACACATTTCTCCCTGGGCCCCGGCGTGTCTACACGTGTCACGCTCCGCTGAATTTCTACGTAGATGTAAAGACGCGGACGCACATAGAAGAGAGAGGAGAAGACGGGGAGGGCATGTACGCGTATTTGTGTGTGGCAGCCACGGCATTTAACTTCTTCGTATCGACGTATATGCATAAACAAACCGACAGAAGGAGGGCACGTACATATACACACACATATATATGTGGCAGCCAGCGCATATAACTTCTTCACATCGACGTATATGTACGCATGCAACCAAACCGACAGGAGGCGCGGACGTACATGTATGTGTGTGGCAGCCAGGGAGTATGAAGTCTTCATATCGACGTATATGTACAAATTAATCGACAGGAGGACGGGACGTACATATATATATATATGTGGCAGCCAGGGCATATAACGTCTTCATATCGATGTATGCGTAGGTATACAAACGAACCTGAGACAGACTACGCATCCGTCTTACACAGTGAGACACACACACACATACATACACACATACACATGCGCGTACGTGCACACGTGATTCGTAGAGATATTACTGGGTAGTAAAACCTCTTTACATACAAACACACCAAATAATTTTGACGCACGTATATACATGACATATATATGTCATTGATGGACACACATACACATATCTCTCTATATATGTGCCTGTTATATACGTAAAGACATTACTGTGTATTGAGACCTCCTTATATGCAAATACACCAAAAGTGTTTGACGCACATATATATATATATATATATACACGCTTCACACATACGTATATATTTATACATATACACGTGCCTACTGCTTACGTAAAGATATTACTGGGTACTGATATATATATATATATATATATATCTAATCACACACACACACACATACATATATACACGTGCCTATTACACACGTGAACATATTACTGTTTATTGATATATATATATATATGTAGTTGATTCACATATATATACATGTACACGTGCCCATTACACAGGTAGAGATACTACTGGGTATTGAAGTATCTATGATCATTCGCTGATGTGTATATACACGTCTCTGATACATAAGTAAAGACACTCCTGTGTATTAAGACCTCCCTGCATATATATATATATATACGTATGTGACAGACGAAGTAGAGATATTCTCATGTATTAAGACCTCCATGTACACATTTATATGTATATACACGTGTCTGATACATACGTAAAGATGATTCCGTGTATTAAGACGTCCCTGCATACAATCACACCATTTTGACGCGCACACATATATATGTGTAGTTGATTCAAACATACACACATATATATACACACGTGCCTGTTACATAGACAGAGATACTCGTACGTATTTAGACCTCTCTGTATATAAGCCCACCACAGTAGACCTCGACGCGCACACACGTCCACCTACACGAAAAACTGCGGACGCGACACTTATAAAAACAGCGAGACTGACGTCTAGCTGAGAAGACGGACAAACGTCGATATAAAGCAGAAGAAAGGAGACACACAGAAAGACAGAGCGAGAAGCCGGTAGAAATGAGAGGAAGCCACAAGTAGGTGCGGCTTGAAGAGAAGAAGAGGGACAGAAACGGAGAGTATACCGTTCGCATGTGCACCAGAAACTTTTCGTTTCGCTGAGAATTTGACGCCGCAGCAACGTGGGCTTCAGCAAGTCATCTTCCGACAAGTAGGAGAGCGAAACTTCTTCTCCGGCTCTGCAACGAGAGAAGGGCAGATGCAGACAGGCACAGAAGATGCGTGGACAGAAGTAGACGGGGATCCGACACACACCGCGGGTCACCACAGCAGTCCTGCTTCGACCGAAGTCCGGCACCAGCACTGCTCTCCCACACCGTGTAAACGTAGGAAATTACACGCAGAGTGCCACTCCCGTATATATATGTATGGATACATTTTAAAACACGTATATACACCCACACATACGTGTATACACACGTTCGAGCGTATATATACATGTTCGAACTTGTATATATGCACAACACAAAGATAGTGGTTCTTGTGGGCCCAATGCCTTAGCAGGCATACACAAGATACTTGCCTGTCCATTTGCAGATCGATATATACATATATACTTATATACCTATAGGTATGTGTATGTTTACATGTCCGCGTACACAGTGCCATATAGACACCCACCTTCAGGTACACGTATGTACAGACATATATATATATATATATGCAGGTATACGTGTATATTTAGGCGTGTGCAAGTAGACAGTCCCGTTCAGACAACTACCCGTACGTACACATATATACATACATGTGTATACACAGATATTTAGGTGTGTGCATATATGCGTGTGCAACGATGCTGCTCTATAGGGGCCACCAGCTACAGGTAGATGTATACAGACAGACGTCTATTTATCCATATATATCTACGTGGATATATATTTATACATGTGCGTGTAGACTGTCCGAGATAACTTCCTGTTACCTCAACACACATATATATACAGATGCAGGGAGGCGGAGAGACACACAGAAACGGCGCACAGATCTTTTTTCTCCGCCCGTCGCAAGTCATCAAAAAGGCGAACGAACAGAAATTCCTATGGCGGGTAGGAGACTCAAATAACTTCCACACGTTAGGCGAGACGATCTACCGTAAACTGGTAAGCCCCGCGGTTTTCTTCCCAGTTGTCAGTTTCTGCAGATACGTCACTCCCCCCGCCAGCAACTGAACGTGAGCGAATATGCATGCGTGGTAGCTCGTCGAAATTCGTAGAATTACACACTTACATGTAGGCACACGGAAAAGCGCATGCTGTCGCCTTCTGGTTTCCACGGGTGTGCACTGCAGAGTTTTTCAGTCTGACCCTTTCTCGAATCTTACCGCGTTGTCTCTGTTCAAGCTGATCCTTCTACTACCCACCCATAGACACGTGTACACACAAAGACCGAGCGCTAAAGGAAGAAAGCGAGCGGGAAGGAGAAACGGGGCCACCTCCACACACGTATCTACAGACATATGGAGGACGTGTAATTTGTGGGAGAGGGACAGAGATACACTGTGGCTTGTCTTCGTTGCCGAACAGCGGAGGAAGATATAGAGAAAACCACCTCTACGCGGGTGTACATACTCCTCTCCCAACCAAGTAAGTCTTCCCTTCTACCTCTGCCTTTCTACGTCTCCTTCTTCGGCCTATCGCTGCCCAGCTGCAGTGCACTTTATCTGTCGACGGCTCGTCTTATATTTGAATCCTTCACAGGGAGGGCAGCCGTCCGGGGAAGGCGAAGCGGTTCTTGTGCTCCCTTTCTGGGCCCGTTCGACGGGCTGCTTCTGCCCCAGTTTTTCTCCTGCGCTCTGAGTTGTCGCCCTCCCAACTTCTCTCCTGCGCGCGCGTAGCGCTCCGGTAAATATAGAGGCAGCCACCTCTCCTCACAGCGCAAGTCTTCTGTCTGAGGAAATGCGGAGCGACCGGGCACTTCCTCTTTCTTTCTGTTTGGAGGCGAGGTTTGGCAGTTATACTTCCCAGCCAGAAAATCTTTGCCTTTCTTTGTCGGGAGGTCTCCTCAGGCGCAACACACAACCTCTGTTCTTCCTTCTGCTGCTTGTAACAGTGCTCTTCCCCAGTCTTTCTGTGACAGGAAACTGCGGCGATCCTCAGTTTTCTGTCGGCGGTTCTCATCGCTCTGCCACAAATATCGAAGACGCATATACCGGAGCATCCGAACAACCCTGCGTCTCTCGGACGGAATGGCTCAGTGCTCGGCTTATAATCGGACACCCACCACCCCCAGTACCGTAGAAGGTGTGTCTGCTTCACGTTTCGACAAAGACGCAGCTACGCTTTAGAAATTCTTCACCGGAAAAAGCTTGTCTTGTCGGTGGTTCTCTCTTCCTCTTCAGGCGAGAAGGACGCCCGAAGGGTCCCCTTCTCTTCACGCGGAAATGTCCGGGTCCTGTTTTATGAGGTCAGTATCCACTTCTACTCTACGACGTGTCCTACGTCTCCTCGGTTGTACATATACAACAACGTGTCAAAGGATTTGACAGCAGCAGGAAATACGACGGCTCCCGTCTACACAAGGTCATCTCTCTGCAAATCCCGATACTCAGTGGACAATCCCCTCCTTAGAAAAGCAGACGTATGTACATACATCCACATATACATATACACATACATATATATGTGTATGGAGGTGTGGCTGCCTGCTTTTCTCGAGGGGATCCACACGTAGTGTTGCTTTAGAGGGAGAACGGCACTTTCTTATAAAATAGCTGCCGACGTTGAAGGACGCAGCCAGAGGTGTGCGCGTCGTTTCAGGGGCGGCTGAGCTGTTGCAGTTGCTAGACAGTCGGTTTATACTCGGATATTCACGCGTTCTGTGTGGGGTGCATGCCTCCATGTTCCGCGTCCTGCAAGAATCACTAAGTATTAGAGAAAAAAAGAAGAGCACACATCGTCAGCTCCAGCTGCAGGGCGCCAGTGGAGAGACATAGAGAGATTCCCTTCCGAAGAAGCCCACGAACGAGTTGTCTGTAGAAGAACACTTGCACCGAGGCGCACACCGAGAAGAAGGAAGAAACTGGGAGAAAACGACGAAAAGAGGCTTAAAGACGAGGGAGAAACAAGAGAAATCGTCGCAGTGCTGTTGTACAGATTTCTGTCTTTTGAAGCCGCATCGCTGCTAACGAACAGGTTGCAGTCCAAGTAAAAAAGGACTTCACGAACTCCAAGAGAAGTTGACAGTCCGCGCAAACTTTTTCAAACATTTTCCCGACGTCCCTTCATGAATCCCACTACCGGTGTGACTTATCTACAAAACGTCGCGTTCCATCCAACAAGGTGTGCCGCCAGAAAAGACCCGCGCTCAGTCCGCTCCACACCACCACGTCGTCGTCGGCTTGTATTCGGAGAAGAAGAAGCAGCAGCCGCTGTAAGCGTGGCCTTGTGTGTAACTTGGACAGGAGACACTTGCACGCGCACCGGCATACCTTCTTCAGAAGTATATTTCTTCTCCTTGAAAAGTGCAAGTGGGTAAAGGACGCAGCCGCAGCCAACAAGACTCGCTGTCTCTGCTCCTTTGCTCCCTCTGCTTCTTCTTCTTGCGCTCTCCGTATTTCTCGTTTTCTCCTCTCTTTAGTCGCGTCCGCTGGCGTTTCCTCCACCCTCCGGCTGGGACGCACAGGCCCGCTAGTTCGTGAGCGCAGAGGGCTGCACGAACGCAGTTTTTTGCTCTGCCAGAGAAAGGAGGACCCCGTCTTCCTGCGGTGCTTAGAAAGAAGCAGCAGCGCGTGGTATCGCTCCACCGAGACCTACCGAATGTGCGCTCGGGCATGCAGCACAAAATTGTTCTCCGCGTCGAAGTACCAGAAGGCGTTGGGAAGACACGAGTGGGAGGTAAACGACGGCAGAAAAAAGATGACGAAGCCCACCGGGTCGTCGTACTGCTCGAAGCAGTTATGAATCCACACCTGTGTCCACGCAGAAGAGGTTCACACAGGAACATATACATCCGTATCTACGGCACAAACATACACACACGTACATACATGTACGTATACATATATATATATATATATATATATATACGTATGTCTCTCCTCCCACACCTGCGCACAAGAGGGAGATGTTTACAGACGAACACATACATGGGATTCCATGGGACACAAACACACATGTATACATATGTACGTATACATACATGTGTGTCTGTCCGCCCACATCTGCGCCCAGCAGGGAGAGACTCATACAGGAACATACATACGCATCTATGGCACATACACACACATATATACATATGTACGTGTGTACGTATATGTATGCGTATGTGTCTACTAGCCCGTCTCCGCCTCCCCCCTAACCCCGCACACATATCCAGACATACACTCAGATCCTTCTATTGCTGCCTTTATGCACCTACGGCATACATACGCGCACACACCTGTACACACAAATGTGCACATACATGTCTGTCTATGCCACACAAACACACGCACGCAGGCCCAAAGACTCACACCCGCGTCTTCTTCATGTATTGGTGAGTTATCTGCCTGAGGCAGACCCACTTCTCTACATATGTGTATGTGTGTCTCTCGCTTTTTCTCCGTTTCTGTCTGTCTGTCATCTGCGCGGGTTGGCAGGTGGCCCTGTTTCACCAGTACTCTGCTTCTCCTTTCTTGAAGGAAGACGTGTGCACATATAAATACCCATATATATGTATATATACGCATATGTACATATGTACCTGCGTGGACGACCAGCTATCAAGACCTGCTTTCTGCCGTCCACATCTCTGTAAAATACGCATACACACATACACATATATACGCATACATATGTGCGCGCACGCTTCACACGCATGTCCAGCTACCAGAACCTGGTTTCTATCATCTGTCCCTCTCTTCCCTAGTGCAAATTGACGAGGAGAGGAAGTCGAAGGGGAACAGATGTAGGGGAGGAGAAGGAAGAGGAAGTCGGACTCGAACGAAGAAGAACGGCGACAAACTTCGCAAGGAAAAGGCAGACGTCGGCTTCAAGAAACTCGGAGCTTGGGAGAAAAGCACGACGCAGGGAACGAAGACGACAGCAGAAACTGCAAAGAAGTACCTGCAGCATAAACTCCAAGTCCTCTGCCGTCACATGGGCCTCTAGCTGAAATTCCTCCAGCAGCGTCTTCACTGCAGCAGCCGCAGCAACAAACACACACTTGCAAACAAGCCTCAAAAGTCACCTAGTACACAACTACACATATATATATATATATGTGAATGTTTAGTTAATTTACGTATAAATAGGGAGAGAGAGGCGTGTATACTTACGTGGGTAGTATACATACACATATACATATATATATGTGAACATGAGAACGTACGTCGAACACGTACATATAGATACACCAATGTTTAGGTATGTGGCTAGTAGATGCATGTATATTTGTAGGCACCTGTACCTTCGTACGTGCATATATATATATACATATATATATATGTTTGTCTAGATGTGGACATGAGTAGATATACCGATATATGTGCGGATATGTAGAGGGTTAGCAGCGTAATATTGTCCATATGTGAAGATACTATTTACAAGCCATAGGTGGTACAGTTTGCCAACACTTCCACATAAACACACGTGGACAACATTTACTCGTCTTCTGCAAGGGTGAGAAGAAGGTACTTGCGCAGCAGCGCACGCAGGGACACCACGTCCGCGCGCAGCTAATAATACATCCCCGCGAGCAAATAAAACGTGAAACGAAGAGTCCCATTGATGCCACCTTCTGATATACGTACACGTGTGCACACAGTTGTGCGTCTGTGTGTGAGTGTGTGAAGTCTTGGACGCATAAATGTAGAGAAACATACATAAAGTTGATTCTCATAAATGTACGGCGAAACCATATTTCCACAACCTACCGCAGCTGCGCGTGTACGTGCCTGCCTGTCTATGAGACACACATGTGCAGCAGCTGCGCGTGTACGTACCTGTCTGTGTGTGACACACACACGTGCATATCTATACATATATATATATATGCCTACAGCAGCTGCACGTGTATGTACCTGTCTGTGTGTTGTGAGACAACTATGTACGGCGATACCACATCTATGTAATTTATAGCGGCTGCCCATGTATGTGCCTCTGTGTGTGTGTACGCACACGTCTCTCTCCACGAACATACATACGTGGGACTCTTCATTCCACATGAGCTACACGACACGAAAATATCCACATACGAGTTGTACAGACGGCTGGCATGCCTTCTACCACGTCCGAGTGCCTGCATGCGAGTGCATATATCATATCATATGATACCCCAGATTTACTGGATCTCGGTCAAAATTAGAGGAATGCAAACGACTTATATTTTCTACGCGTATGCCAGCCACAAACGCAGTTCACCATCACACACACGTAAATAGATGTACAATCACAAATATGTAATACTGCCAGATGTATACTGGCCCCTAGATACATACATTATACAAGCATATCGATACATACCCCCACGGATACACACGTATATATTTGATACATCCAGATATATGTCTCTTTCTCCCTCTCTCTCTCTGCACATGTACGTCTCTCTCCAATGTATATTCACTGCCAGGGACAGACTGTGTCACCTAAAAAAAAGCCATCTACCTCCATACTGACGCGCGTGCGTCCAGCATATGTACTTCTCTCTCCACGTGTCTCGAAGAAACGCGCAGCACAAAGGAGACTATCGCCGGCGACGTTGCTTGTTTCGCAAGAAAAAGTGACGGCCGCTGTCACGCCCACTCATCGCCACACACACACACACATATACGTCATCACCCAGGCGGGGACGAGGTGCGGCTGCGGCAGCTAACCTTCTGCAGACGGAGAGATGGGAGCCGGGGCATGCAGCAGCCGCAGCGATGCCCGCGTGTGCTCGTCCACGGCTTTCAAACCGTCACGGCGCGGTGCTGTGTCTGGGTAGACTGAGTTTAGCGCGCACCAGTACCTGAGAAAGTAGCAACGTCCGTGCCAGTCTCTGGATTCAAAAGGAAACGACGAAATTACTACCTACGCGTAAAACAGATGTAGACATATGTATACGCCGGGGTGGTGGTTGTGTGTGTTGTGTGGAGGTGTGTGTAGGACAAATACGTAGACACGCACATGCGTACGTGTAGCAGGCACGAGCAGACAGTGGTGAAGAAAACCCACGTATGTGTGTGTGCACGCGGTACATCTACACTACCTATGAACTACATATATATATATATCTTTACATATATACATACAGCATACAGACTGCATAGCAGTGTGATGTATGTACGTTAAAATGTATCTATATGTATACGAATGTGTTTCTATACGTATATATACATGTATACATCAGAGAGGTCTACCTACATGGCGTACCTCTGTGTGTGTGTGTGTGTGCGTGTCTGGACATGTGGCTCGAATGCGAGAGTATATACATATACATATATATATATATATAGTGGGCGGGTGGTGGATGTGTGTGTATGTATATGGCAGGCATGAAGGAGAGGGACGCAGTTGCGCACCCTACACGGTGTTTAAACTTGGGAGGTTCGGCGCGCGCGCGCGATCTCCGCACTTCAGCCACATATGCTCACACACACAACTGCACCACGTACATTGATCTCTGATGTATACACGTACACATATATATCTGTATAGGTTTGTATCTACATATGATATACATATATTTGACGTACATATAGTACACTCCTTGCTACGCAGTCTGTACACAGTTGACACATACACACGTACGTAGATGTGTGGATATGTGTGGGGGTGTGAATACATACACACACACACACATGCAGATATATTACCTACAGACATCTTTATAGCCTTTACATATATCTTACGTGTGTTCATACACACATATGTATATACATGTATGTAGACCATACACATGTGTGTAGACCATATATGTGTACGTAGACGCACGTATATAGGTTTTCTACATACGGTGTATACACTCGGAAGGAGCGCGATTCCCAGCAGAGAGGAAGTGGCCTGGCTACGGCCGCGTGTGTGAAGACGTACGAGGACTATCCCTTCGTAGGAAAGTAGGGCCGCCACTCCCGGCGTCCCCAGGAATAACGTAGGCATGTGCTTCGTCTTCACACACAAGTAACGACCGTCTGTCGAGAGCCGGGCACACCAACTCCGTGAACGTGTGTCTGCATATCACGTGCTGCACCGGGTGCATACGTACGAGTCACACGCCGCAGCTGCACACGTTCTCCCATCCCCCTGCGCACACACGTATACCCGCATATACGTATATATCTAGCTCGATGTGCAGAGATATTGCTACGACCCTACACGCAGCGACGTATCATATGCATATATGCGTGTGTATACCTGCACACCTATAGAAACAGTGACAGGCGTTGGCGAGTCCACTTATTGGTAGGTGACACAACATACAGACGTGTACAAGACGTGTGCGTGTGTGTATATGTGAACGAGGATACGGATAAAAGCGGCGATGTGTGGCTGGTGGTATGTGTGTGTGTGTGTGTGTGTGTGCGTGCGTGAGCTTCTACGTACTGCAGGCCGCAGGAGCGCATACGTGGCAGCGACAGCGTGTTGCTGCTGCGCTGCTGCGAGGGGAGAGGGGCCTGCCTGCCTGAGGGGGGGAGTGCTGCTGCCAGAGGTCACGCAAAGATACATCCACAGACCACCCTGGATAGAGAAACGTATCCCGTTCAGAATAGAGGAAGACAGAGAAGACGCAGAGAGACACGGACACGCAGGGAAAGTAAAAGAAAAAGACAGAAGGAAAAAAAGAGGGGGAAAGGAAGACGAGGAAAGCGAGAGAAGAGAAGAGAGGAAGAAGGGAGGCGAGGAATGGAAGGGAAAACAGAGCAAACCCTCCTGCATACCTACACGTATGCGCGTATGGGATCACTCCAGGCTGTCTCTTGGTATATATGTATGTGCATTTATGCAGAATCCATCCACGCGGATGTATATACGTATACACGTAGGCAGATAGTCTACGCAAACACGGGCACGTGGACGTGTGCGGCTTCTCCTTGTGCTTGTCCTAAGGCCACTGCAGCCACCTTTGCAGGCCGCTGCCGTTGCTGTTGGTGTGCATGCGCGCATCAAACTTGGAGCTACACGCAAGCACACGCAGACGCACAAATCCATAGCTGCTCCCGTATAAGATGTGAAGGTCCACGTATACACATATGGATATACGTGGGAAGACGTACAGTCGACAAATGTAACCACGTAAAACACTCACACAGGTGAACTTGTGCTAGTACTTTCTCTCGCTCACAGCGACGTGAAGACCCAGCGCTACGGGGACTTCTTCGTATGAAGCAACGAAGAAGGACTGCGTGTGTGTTGCAGCGTCGTAACGTGTGCAGGGGGCGTCCCACCAGATCGGATCGAGGCAGAAGCCGTGCTGCTCACACAGCTGCTCGACTTTGAGATAGAGAGCGTTCGTGGGGTCGCAGCGCACTGCTATCAGAGGGGCCTCTGTCAAGATTTTTTCCCCGGCCTGCACGTCTCTTTCGCTGTGTAGCACGCGTCCTTTCACTGCGTCGAAGCGGCAGCTCAACACGCCTGCATGCTGCCGCTGCGAGTAAGCCGTGATGCAGCTGAGGGAGGAATGCGCCGGGCGCGGGCTCTCCGCGCTGCTGCTGCCGAGTCCCATAGAGACGCGTCCACGTACAGAGGCGACGGGGACTGAAAAGAAAGTCGGCGGACAAGCCGATAGACGAAAGCGTCTGCACACACATCTATATCGACACGGTCTTGTGTATGTATGCGCAGGTAACTTCTACACAGATCACAGCTGTACGTGTGCGTCTGTGTGTGTGTGGTGGGTGTACGAGACACAGACAGAGTCTCCGGTGGCAATACGCTGCAGGCGAGACAGCGACAGAAAACGGGTAATTCAGCGAAAGAAAATAGGCGTGCAAAACTCTCCACAATGTCGCCACGTGGTCAAGCTCGCGCAGGGTACAGACGGACAGACATACGCACGTCTACATTTGTCTGCCTCTGCATACCTGTGGGACTGTTCGTAGCTCTACAGACAGACAAATTTACAAAGCGACGGCGACACCGAGACGCACACATATATTTGTATACACGTGTGAGCAGGTATTCGGGAAACTATACGTGAAAAGTGCGGGAGAGAGATACACGTAAGTACAGTTCAAAACTTGGTCGTCAAGCGAGTCACGGACAGGAAGAGCACTGGGGATATGTACGCCCGCTGGTGAGTTGCGCACGTCTGCACACATGTCAGTTTTTGTCGGTGAGTTAATACGAATAAGGCGAGCGAGAATCACGATCTTCCGGAGGGCGCTCTGCTGTAGCACGTGGTAGTGCACCAGTGCTAGTGCCCGTGAAGGACGGACGGAGGCGAGAAAGGCAGCTGTAGGCTGTCCTGGCCGCCGCTCCAGAGCTTTCTAAACATGGCAAACAGCTGCAAAGAGTTGAAGAGGTGCGAAGCGGCTAGGAAAGAGCGAGTCGCCTCTACTGGAGAGGATGATACGTTCCGCAGGTGACCATCGGGTGGGTGGCAATAAACAACGCGGAGGACGTGCTCCTGAAGAAGATGAAGACGCGAAGTTGCATGTGCCAGTGCTGCTCCCAAAAACTCCGAAGAAAAAGAGAAGCCTGTAACGGACACGGGTAGGCCACGACGTCTTGTGCAATACTTCTGTGGCGGAAAAAACAGCCGAGAAAAAGACTTCTCGCTGAAGAGTGCGGCGCGTCACAGCTTCCTTCTCAGCCCGTGTCCCACCGCAGATATCCGAGTTACGACAGAAGAATGCGTGTGTACAGGCGATTCGGGACACACGCGGCGTTGAGGCATTCCGATTCGCTTTCCTCCTCTCGCTGTCTTGAACTTTTATGCATACATATATATGACGCACACCAGTATGATCAAAAATTGCGTCACACAAAGGGACGGTGTACACTTGTATACATTTCTGATATCCTACGTAGATTTACATGTCTACTGTGTGGTAAAAATATGGATACATCTATTCTATATACATGTATATACATATATATATTTATGCACTGCCTCCCAAATAGGTGCCGCACAACGAGTAGCAGTCCCTCTGCTTGAGTTAGCTCCAGTCATTCAGACGACATGAAAGTAGACACTATGAATTTCACGTATTTTATAATGAACAAACAATATCTAGAGAGAATTGCATATATGTATATATATATATGTTATTGTTACACATAGTTGCGCACGTGTGGGATAGAACGTGAAGTTCCGGAAACTCCACCATTGCGTGTCTGGATCTCCTTGACTCATGTGATGCAGCTTCGCTTCCTAGGTAATCAGGTACTGCTTCCGTAACCTCCTGCTACTCCTCTTACTGCTATAAATTCTTAAAAAGTTAACTGCTATTCGTTCTCGTCTGCCGCGTGACTGATCCTTCTTCAGGAACCCTAACAAGCTTATAAGCGCCGTCGAACCATCGGCTTGGCGTTGTCAACTCAAAAGCAAATCCACCAGAGGAACTGAAGGAAGGACGAAGATTGGTAATTGAGTCCTTGTACGGCTATTACTAACCATCACCATGCAAGCTGTGTTGTCAAGCGGGGCTGGAAAAGTTGACGGATGGTATGCTATTTATTGTCGCATCTAGTAAGTCTTCTATTTGGGACGCGGGCACAAAGCGGAGAGTGGAAAATTGAGCCTCAACAAACGTTATTCTTGTTACGTAAAACTTCATTTTCGCTTCCTCTTCACGACTTCGTCTTCGCGCTGAAGTCCGGACCCCACAGCGCATCACACTATGTCGTTCTGTGTTTGACTGGGCGCGCAGACAAAACAGACCTTGTGACTTCCTTAGAACTGCACAGGACGGCTGAAACACCTAAGACAAGTTAGAACTCTGTACAAGAGTTGCGACTGAACTTGTTCAATTTTGCACACGGCGAGTGCCGACGAGTGCGCGCACAACCCTGCATGCGCGGGCTTTCGGCTGGTCAGCCTTTGTCTCCTGACAGGCATCACCACGGCAGAGCGACGATCTGCGTGTTTTCGTACGACAATTATTTCTAGAAGGTCTTTATCCACTACACATCCGAATGTTTTGTGTATGTACCTGACTAGTTCTGGCAGTTCCATTGCTTCTCACCTCTAGGACGTCTTATCCTCTTTGGAGTCGTGTCCCATTCTGGTTTCCTTGCCCCAACACGTTCACGTGCAGCTCTTGAATAAATATATATATATATATATGCGAAATCCTGTGTTTCCGGCTGCTCTTGAGGTCCGCTTCCTTCTCTGTACGCACGCTTGACTTCGTTCAAATGTTATGGGGGATGTATCCCTCAATTCACTTTCCGTAGTCGTTGAAACAGCAGTGGAAATTGCCTTTGCCGGTGTTTCCGGCAACAGAATCCACCCTTTCTTTCTTCGTTTCACTATTTTCTAATCTCCATGTCGCACAGAATTCTCGTTCGTCCGTCAGGCGTGTCGCGCAACAAGCATTAAGACTTGTGTCGCCCCTTTCTTGCGAGACACACTAGATTAGTTGTGCCATGAGTGCCCTTCACACTTCACAGTCGCTGTTATACCTACGGCAGCGATTTACTGATTCACCTTTCTCGGCAGACTCACACAGATAGCGGGGATATCGTCCGTCCACATCTTTCATCTGACGCATTCGTCAAGGCTATTGACCACG
The DNA here is from genome assembly GCA_000727475.1 of Sarcocystis neurona. Classification (NCBI taxonomy): domain Eukaryota; phylum Apicomplexa; class Conoidasida; order Eucoccidiorida; family Sarcocystidae; genus Sarcocystis; species Sarcocystis neurona. The sequence goes on along the minus strand of KL647295.1, from coordinate 608,567 downwards.
TGCTGCGGATGCGTTTTGTACACTTCTTGACCTGGTCCTCATACGTCCGGAGTTGGGCTGTTCTGGCGAATGCTCTGCATATACTTCAAGTGCACTGTCTCACTCCTCGGAAGCTGCTTCTTGTTGAACTTGCGCTGTGTGCTTGTTGCTTGCACGGATGTTTCTGTATGTATGTAACCTACATATGTGTATGTTTTCAAAACCGTGTTCTCTGCTATTTACTGAAGACAAACTCGCATCGTCAGAGTTCCTCTTCAGCAATAATGTGTATCACTTGTTAATGCGGAACTCTACTTCGGACATTATGATACATAAGAATAAAGTATTATACAAATGTTCTCATGTATTCTCGACGTCTAAGGTGTTTTCCTGTTTCCTGCTGTGCAGTTGTTGTCAATCCTGTCGTTGGGTAATTCCCATCAGCTAGCAATTTCCACATTTCCTCGCTCTCAATGACGTGTATGCCTGGTAACGAGGTTTTAATAGTCGTAGACGCAAACAAAATCTATTTCGCAGCCCTAAACAAAGTCTCTCTTTTGAAAATATGTGTTCGTCCGCTGAAGAACCGCGAAAAGTGCATAAACAAACCAGCTACTTGAAGCGCTCCTTGGAGCCTTCGTTAAGAGGCAGGGTGGTTTTTCCAGTGCAATATCGATGTCCGGACTGTGCGTGGTTCGTGCGGTCGCATGTGTATAATTCATGTCAAGGTAGGCTCACGTGCAAGTCCTATCCCTCTAAATCACTATAAAAAACGCATCGAGCGCGTTGCACATTCTGCGGAACAGGAGCACCGAACAGCGAATCGGCGAAGGGTTCGTGGACGGGCACCCCTACGTATTTTGTACGTGTGTATGACCTTGAGGTACCAATAGCGCAGTTCCAACATCGCCGTTCTCTCCGTCCGCGCTCCCTGTCTTCACGTGTTTTCGTATGTGCAGTACAACGGCCTTTCACGCAGAGGTAAAAGTTAGCGGAGCAATACTCCAAGTAAAGGCCTCGCTGACGCAACACAAATACTTCTGTATGCCTCTGAAGCATGAGTATTTCATACTCCCTCCACGCAGTCCGGGACACAGCATTCTGTCTGCGCTTCTGTCCAAATACAAGCCTGTACAGTCTTCGTGACCACTGTACCCCTTACGGCACGAGGAAGTTGCATGCAGGCGTCAGACAGCGCCCGAAGTTTGTATTTCTTGGTCCCCCCGGCGTGGGGAAGGGCACTTACGCGAGACTACTGGGACAAAGCTGGAAAATCCCCCATATTTCGACAGGGGATTTGTTTCGACAAGAGATCGCGGCGAACACACCAGTGGGGCAGTTCGTTAAAGAAATTTGTGCTAAGGGTGAGCTGGTGCCGGATAAGCTTGTTTTGGAAATCTGCAGAAGACGGCTTGTCAAGGTGGACTGCTCATCAGGGTGGATTCTCGATGGATTTCCCCGCACAGTCAACCAGGCTAGGATGTTACGCACATTCGCTCCTCCCACTATGTGCGTCAATTTACTTCTGAGAAGAGACATCTTGTTGAAGAAGCTTCTGGCAAGAAGAATATGTGCGGACTGCGGAGGGACGTTCAACATCGCCGAGTATTTCGAGGGTCCCTACGAGCTGCCTCCTGTTCCTCCGCCAAAGGACTGCGAAAAGTGCAGAGGCAACGCAACGCTCGTGAAGCGTCCTGACGATTCAGAATCCACCGTTAAACGTCGCCTAGAACTCTACGATGAGCAGACCGTGCCGATACTTCGCCTTTATGAAGAGGAAAATAAATTATTCAAATTTGAGGTGAAAAAGGGTTTGAAAGACGTGCCGAATCTGGCCGCGCATATCCTAGCAAGACTCCGTTATGCGGGTAATCGGCAGGGATCTTTGTCTTGAGACACCGTCGTGTTCTCAGTGCAATCTCGTTCTCAGCCATGCATGGGTACCTCGTTGTCGGGACTGGCGCAAGATTAGCGGTTAACGGCAAAAACAGAGCACCACATTGTGTGGATTTCCAGATGCTCAAGACGACGAAGCCAACCTCTGTGCTGCATATGTGGTTCCCTTGTTACCATCCTGATCGAGCTGTACCTCTTCAGCTCGGCTTGCGCTAGGTTGTTCTCTGCAAGTTCGACAACGCGGACACGTTACTTGTCGTATTCTTTCCATTTAAGTGTTTAACCCAAGTCGCGCTTGAGGCGTGACTCGCACCACCTGCATTTGCCTTTCTTTATATGTGTTACAGTCATTCGAAGCATCGCCTCGCATACACCTACTTTGTACGCGCAAGTCTCATAGATTTTTTTTTTCATTTATGCGCACGTACACATTCTTGCTGCTGCACTTGTGTTCAGATTCGACCAGCACGGTTGACATTCGTAGTTATCGGCGCAAACCTTACGCGTATCGTTTGACGTATCGTTTGACATACGAACATGTTCCGAATTGGTGTTGCTATCCTCGGGTAAGTGACAAGCTTACCTGTATGCTTATACTATATATCCGTAAGAGGTACTCGCAGAACTCGTCGAAAGTTGTCTGCCTCCTACCTTCTTTGTCTAGATGCGGTGAACAGTTCATCGCACCACACTGTGGCTAGCTAGCATCTTGGTAGAGTATCAAACGGTGGCTTGTGTATACAGTGGCGTGTGCATACAGTGGTTCAGTGTGCCGTGCTGCCGGCAACGTCTGCTGCGAGTGTGAGTCTCCGACAAGTCCATCATGGCCTCCACATGTCCCCGTGCCAGTCGAAACTGGAGTCTACACATATAAGAAAATTTCACAGATTTCCACGTTCGCAGTTTGCCCGTGTGCGTTGGCACGGACGGAGGCGGCTCTACCATTTGCTTTTTCATCCGGAGTACGTTGAGCTTTCAGGTGTATAGACACCCGAACACGGCTGTAAAGCACGGCTTTCTTCTAAGTTTAGAGTTTTTCGATTTCGAGCCTCATTGTGTTTCATGGCAAAAGATGACTACTTTGAATTTTCCTCCCTTGTTCACCCTCCTCTTTCTCGCATCGGAGGGGGCTCATCTTCCGGAAAAATCTACGCATCGCGACAGCTTGAAGGATCAGATCGTGATGCGGTCTATTGAAAATGCGGAAGAAGTCGACACGTCATCCAGCCACGACGTCAGGCGCGGCGTACCATCTTCGGGTAGTCGAACAAAACCTCACCCTAGGATTCGATCTTAGTGAGACAGCGTTACTTTTTTCCAGATGGCAGTGCGCCGCCTAAAAGCAGGTTTATTCAAGGTATTGAGGCGTACTGCCAAAAGTTCACCCACCATATTTATAGTTCGCGTCCTCCGCAGTGTCGCAGGAGGCCTACGACGAATATAAACGTGGAGTGGGTGATAAAACAAGCAGTCCTCTTTCCTGTACACAACAGCTGCGCCCTGCTCTCCAACAGTAGAGAACTAGTACCATCAAATCATCCGTGTGTGGTAGGTGGAGGCGCTCGACAGGGTTCTGAAACCCGAGAATTTAAAAACTATCAGGAAATTAACCGATTATCTCTCCCGCGAGCAGAACGCCACAGAGAACAAGAGAAACGAGGAACAAGTATTCGCAGCTTTCCAAGGAAAACTTGCGGTAACGAACAGTAGACTTTCACGTGCGTCGGGGGAGGTGTGACAAGACACACGGAGTCTGCAATTGTAGTCTCTCGCCGCATCAGCTGCCGCCGCTTCGTGGGCAAGTCAGGATTACGGAAGGCTCGGCCGCGCCCTCACAAACTGGGCAGCGCAGCTCCCTCCAAATATATTATATAATGCGTTGGTGAACAACTGGTTCCCCGGTGCTAACCAAGTAAGGCAGTTAACCGGCAAAAAGTTACTGTTTCGATCCACTATATTTTTTTTGCAGTCAGGTCCTTTAGTGTCAGGGGACCTTTCGAATCAAGTTGCACCTTTTTTGGTAAGTATTGACCAGCACGTAGCACCCAGCCGCCGAACGTTTCGACGTGCACGCACTTCGTGCAGCAGAGCCCTTCCTTTCGGGGAATCTCAACCGATCCGTACACGCAGCGGTTCCCAGTTGAATCGCCAGCCCTTCTCCCACCGGTATTTTCCACACAGCAGCTTGTTCCCCAGCAGCTTATCCCCTATTTCCACATTGCTCCTCTAGTCCCTCCACAAAAGTAAGCGAATTAAATTTTGCCTTTGCTATTATACTCTAGTTGTTAGCCTTGCGACAATGCAGCCTTGAACAACTCTCCGCTGTACCACCTCCTGTCGAGGAGTTTAAGTCTCCCACACAGTTGCTCCAAACTGGTACAGAATTCTAAACCTCCCCGTAGGAAAGCATCGTTTGCGAAAGCCCTGCAAAAGCAGTTCACGGTCTGGAGGCGCTTCATCTACGCACACAGTCTAATTATTGCAGTGTCGCCGATACAGTAGTGGATGGCGACACACAGTTACGATGCGTATGCGCCCACAACCGCTAGTTGAGCGTTTCATCAATGTCACACCAGTCTGCAGTTCATGCCTGACGGCGTGCTTTAGGCAGCGGTTCTTGCCTGAAAAGCAAACTTGGGCCGCCGCGCTTGCATGTGCTACTGGTTTTAACCAGCGCGCCAGGCACAGGCTTGCCTTTGTATGGCACTTTGCACAACGGTATTTCAAGGATTATTTTGGCTCAGACGAATTGACTCACAAGCAGCACACCTGCCTCTACGAATGTTATGCATGCGTATGTCAACTGCTTGTTCCTGACGGCGAGTAGAACTGCACTCGTGAAGAACACAACATATGTGTGCTGCAGGAGTGCACAAAAAAAGTAGATTTTTATATCGCGTGTCCGAATTCGTCTTAGGATGTGTTGGCAGGAGTGTGTTGGAATACCAGTTGTCCTTTTGAGGCCTAATATGAGTCTCCGTAAGAGATACGAGGACGCACAAACTAAAAAAAATCAGCGTATCGATGAGACAGAAAATAAGCTAGATACGTAGTGCTCCCTGCTATACCAGCATCTTAAGGTGTGTGGAAATGTTCAATCTCGTACCTGCAAATGTGATTCTCTCTTGCCACCTGTATAGATCTGCACATATTTATAACTCTTCAATTCTATTAGGACACATAAACGGGCAACAGTTGCCATATCTCGCAACTGTTGGCGTCCTCAAAGATAAGGTGAACTCGTAGTGTCTTTTTCTCTCTCTTATTTCGGGAGTTCGGCCTTTAACTCGTGGTATCCCACAAATCAAATCAGCACTGCAAAAGGAAAGGAGGGAATGTAAAGTCATCTTCTACTTTCGTTCTGTCTCTACTGGTGGCACTTACAGTGGCTTCAATGATGAAGAGAGACGTGGCCATACCGTTGTGATCGCGGTTGCAGTGACAAGAAATACACGTACGATGCCCGCGGTACTGCTTAGCCATTCCTCAGCGTGCATACTTTTGTTGATCTCAAGCATCAGTATGCTGGCAACAGTGCGGTCGCCGACACTGTTATATGGGCAACAACCGTAGCGGCATTGACTACGGCTTTGATCGTTTTCAAACTCTGTCTTCCTATTCATAAGAACTTGCTAAGAAGAATCACCGTATACTTTAAGGTATTCCGTAGAAGTCTCTTGGCTATCCAGCTCCACATTGTCAGGAGCCACACAGAGCGGCAACATGGTCACTTTACACTGCAACTCTTCTGGTGATATTGAAACTGCTATCCGACTTCGAATAGTAGTCGTTCGTATGCTGACCTACTAATACCAAACATTATCACAAGGCACATGTATTCACCCGCCGGTTCCGGCACGTTCTGGCCGCCATACACGTTCAGAGAATCAGTGTAGGCCCTGTACACGACCATCGAGATACTGTCCAAGACATTACTACAAACCGGTGTGTTCCCACTTCTGTCACATACCTAATGATTATCCCTTCTGCTTCTGCTGGTTTTAAAACTTGTGCCGGGTACCCCACTATAAGGTACCCCATCCTCCAGAGATGAGGCGAAGAAACCCGCTAGAGTACATAAGACTTTCTGGAGGACCCCAGTTTAACGAAATGAAGCGATGCTCTAACGTTATTTATTTCCTCACAGGGAGGTTCAGCCGTTACTGGGTGTTGGTTTCAGAGTAACCGGTACTGTGAGAATCCGACTGGCATTATAATTAAGAGTGCAAAGGGTGGAGACAGTATGGCAAGATCAGCGGAAGGAAGCAGGAACCTTACTCGATGGTATTCACAAGATCGTCTCACAGACAGTGTGATGCATCCAGTGCACTAAATAGTCTCACAGTTGGGTAAATCATTTTTACTTCGCGCTTGCTAAAAAGTCGCCAGATAGCCTCACATCCCTGTACTTCATTATAATTTTAGTGCAGGTAATCCCTAAAAGTCAACAGCAACTCTGTACATAAGGTCCCGCACGAAGCCTAGAAATATCGTCGAATAAAGATCCGTAGATCTGATGGTGGACCGACAGCGAGCGCGCGTGGCTCGACCGCTGCAGACACCACACAACGCTTGCATATCAGTTATGGTTCTCCAGGCGTATTACCTACGCGTGTGGAAGACAGCGGTCCGCATACGACTGCAGCTTTCGATTTAAAGTGATGAATTTTCTACCGGATGTAGCTTCTAGTTCCTTTTCACCGCTGGTAGACGCGAACGGTTCTTCTGTGATTCCTTTAAGTTAAATCTGAAACCACGTCCTCATACCATAGCTCGATTCAGGCAGCGCTTGTGCTGCTGGCGTGCTGATCTCTAAACCCCTCGAGCGCCCGACGTTGTATGCGTCTTGTCTTGCTCCCTGGGGTTGTCAAATGCACAAAGAAGCAGGCAGGTAAAAGCCTTGTCATCACCGGCGCTACTGAGAAACAAGTGGTGCCGTGTTCTCTTTCCGCACGTTTGAAAACTGTTGCAGGCTAAGAGACGTCACAAGTTCTGAATTGTTCAAAGACTTCTGTGTCCGGCAGACTTGTCATCGTTGTGCGAACGCATATATGTGAAGCACACATATAAATAAACGCCCCAAGAACCATTGATGTCTGACAACTTTCCTCTAGCTCACAGCTGTTTGACTCTACCTGGGCATAACTGGATTCTGCTGTCTTCCAAAACTACGCAGCTGACTCCTTGTAGAATCCAAGAGAAGCCGTACTTAAGGTCGCTCGCCACGGCCTGCCAAAGTTATCAGAATGCTCTTGGAAGTGGCGACGTTCTTGAGTACCTTTCTTCTGCTTGTCAGTCAGCAAAGCGTGCTGTTGGTATGTCGAGCTAGGCTCCTCTAACTGGTGTAGGTAATACCGCTTTCGTGCACAACTCAGCTGACGCGTCACTTTGGAACTACCGTTGTCTTGTTGATACTGTTTACGCCTGTGAACGACACAGGCATTACGCCATCTCTGTGAATACAAATAATGGCGCGGCAAGGTGGGAGGATGTTCAGTCGCTACGTGGTGTTTTTCGTGGCAGTTCTCTGCAGCCACTGTGACGGACTCGAAGTTCTGGGAGCTGAAGACTCAACTAAAAAGCGGAGAAATGATGCGGATAGCATTTCGTATGAAGAAAAGGAAAATTCGTCAGCACCCGAGGAGGTTTCAGCAACCACAGTGTCGGAGCGGCACGGAGAAAGTATGACTGACGGTAAGGTGGAGTGTGCTGAAAATTACGTGAGGTGGCCCATCACAGCTCTCTTCACAAAAACAGCCGAAGACGTTCAGAGCTTCTATTGAGTCGTATTTTCTGCGATCTGCAGATGTGAGTACAAGCGCCAACAGAGACAATCGTAGGGAGCTGAGATAGGCACACGGGCGCCGAAAGGCCAGCGAGACGGATGGGTTCTGTATTGCGTTCTCGCTCTTGTACTGGGCCACCCGAAAGGGCCAATCAACCGCGTTATTTACCCCTGTGAATGATACCATAAGAAAACCGTTTAGGCAGTGATGTGTGGTGAGGCCTCTGTTCAATTATTTACGTACACACACTCGTTATTTACAAACGTGTGTCCAAGCACGGACGTTTTTGTATATGTCAGTAAGGTGGCAATGGCTGAGAACATCTTGGATAGAGTGAAAATGGTGTGGTGATGTTCAAGCAGTACCAGTAGGATTTGCATTCAGTATTCCTGTCCGCACAACTACTTGACCGCAATTAAGCGCGTGCGTCACCGGTTATCTCTCATGACGAAGCTTCATTTTGAAGGCATACAGTGATCAGTTGTATTCCTCCGCAGCACGATCTTCCGGAATACAGCAAATGTTTCAGAAAATGGCCGCTTTCAATTCACTGTGTGTGTGTGTGTATGTATGTATGTATGTATGTATGTATGTATGTATGTGTGTCTGCTTGTGTGTACGTGTCTTCCCTCTCGCAGACTGTATCAAGTATGTGAACTTCTTCAGAACTGCACGGATGTCAGACCCTTTGCCGACTCTCCATTCTCACAAAACGCTGGAAAACTATATTAGATCAAGGATGAACGAGGTGGCGCAAAAGAATTGCAGCGAATTGGAGTTAGAAATGCCCCCAGGGGTGAGAGACATGTGCTTCCGAGCAGTATAGGTATCTCCACAGACGCAGAGGGGAAGAAACCACCCAGCAGGCACTTGTCACTTTTTGAGCGGAGCACCACTTGTGCATCATAGATAGTTTTTTTTCAGAAAACGGCGTAGTAGCCTGGGAAAACTGGGCGCATATGTGTATAGGGTTCGGTGTTGTGGTGGACTAAAAATGCGCTTTCTTCTTATAGATTTAACCGCAGGGAGCGGTGTGGACACCACCCTGCGTGTGTACACCGTGGCTGCACGTGTACCCGAAGCATAGCGTGTCGCATGTGAGGAGTTCTCCTTGTCTGGGCATGACCCGAGACGACTCAACGAACGCACATTTCACGAACATACAGTATTTTTGTCTCTCTGCTAACCACAGGGCAGGCCGCAGCACCGACACATTGAAGCATGATCTGTACTTGAGGTGAAGTTCAAAGGGGGAAGCGGTGCTGGAGTAGGGGTGTACAGGGACCAAACTTAAAACCTAGAGCAGACCTATTAATTATGCCCAAAGGAGATCACCACCTGAGCGTATCCCTTCCTCGATAGCATCCCTGCTTCTAAGGCTGCCTGCTTCGACACGATGGAGCGCAAAATGTTTGCCGCTGCGGATTCTCCGTTAGAAAGCTACCGATACGGCTAGAGGGGCGCAGAAAAGTTAATTTCCTGTGATTCCTTGCGTTTTTTTCAGATTGGAGCCACTTTTTTCGCCACCTCAGGAACACAGCCGTCCTGCAAGAAAGCCACGTACTCTTGGTACCGGCAGATACACGAATTACACGGGTGAGCTTTGTCTTTCAGTTGTCATAGGTGTAAGACTCACGGCTACATACTTTGCATGACTAGTCATCCAAGTAGACCGCTTGTCAAAACCACACATTTCCTTGGCACTACAGTCCCCTGTAACAGGAAGGCCACCGCACGCAAGAATTTCACTTGATCGCCTCTATGCTGATATTTTGCGTGTCCTCATACGACTGGACAAAAAGTTGTGAACAGACGTGGTAGTGTGTATTCAGTGCTCTCAGGACCCTCTATGACACACGTGTATACATGCATATATATATATATATATAATCGTGCACGCAGGAATATCTATAGACCCGTGTCCGCACCTCCACATACGCACAGCAGGCTTTTACACATCCATCATTGGTATGCTGAATGCATGCTACGTTACACCGGCACAGGCTGAAAATTCTGCGCAGAAAATGACCTTTACATCCTTGTCACGGTCTCCAAAAAATGACCTTTACATCCTTGCCACGGTCTCCCACAAGAAATTATATTGCGTTTAGTCTGATGCGTGGTATTTTTGTCCCTCCCACGCGATGTGCAGATCTGTGTCGTCAAAATGATTTTTACATCCTTACTACGCTTCCCGAGAAAAAAGTGGTATTGCACTCACTCTGGTGCGTTCTATTCTTGTTCCTATCACGCGATGCGCCCGTCTGTGCCGTAACCCTGCAGGGTGTATCCAGGGACGGCTTGGGGAGAACACAACGTCGGCCAGTTTTCGCAAATGATGTGGGAGTCTTCTTTGTTTCTAGGCTGTGCTCGAACGGCGAACTGTACAAAGGGATTTCACCAGCTGGTTTGTTTATATTATCCTGCAGGGAACGTACTAGGAGAAGCCCCCTTCAGGTGACATATATGTGTGCATACATATGCATATATATACACACAGGGGCGTGAGTAAGTGGAGGTGTAAAAGGTGTCTGGTGTATGTATACGTATATGCTTTGATGTAGTGTCAACTGTAAGACGTTGACGGACAAAGCGTCACTACTGGTACACGAATATTTCTGCATGTGGGCAAATGTTCTATTGCATCAGTTTCAGGATACTATTTATATCACTCATCAGTGCAGAATCGTGGCACAGGCAACAACCTTTACTCACATTTGTCTGTGGTGGCTATAGTGGCACCTGGAAGCCACGTCGGGGTGTGCTGCGCGTGCGACGAATCTGCACACGTGACACCTGCAGATCTATACGTACGGAAAGATTGGCGACTGGAGTTAATGCTGGCTCAATACAGGTCTTTCTGCATATATGGACGCACCACAGTGGCGATACTTTGTGAAAACTAGTGTAGTTGAAGCTCCAGTACCATGCGTCATTCTCCAGATGGACTGCACACTCAGTAGAGCGTGCATTCGCCACAGGGACCCAGAACTTAAGGTGGCCCCTACGATATAGATCTGTGCTGGGTGTGTAATGTTCGTGCGCGTTTATTTATGAACGCTATACTGTGTAGTGAACGTTTTAGTCGGAGCACCTTCTAGATAATAGAACGAGGTACGCAAATCTGCATGCGTAACCCCCAAAGGTAGGGTGCTCCCAGCGAGGGTGCCGATTCCATGATCCACGGATGCCTTCGACATTCGTATGACCACAATGCTGCCCGAAGTTCTCGCCCTGTTGATGCTGGTGTGTAACGCCTGTACTCTTGCAAGGTAAAAAGTAACTGTGCACACCTGCATGCCATATTTACAATATTTCCTGGCGATAAAGTCTTTGTGGCAGCACAAAAAACCTAGTATTGTCTAGAAGAGGAGACTGCACAGGCCGTTCCGACACCCTAAACAGCACTGATCGTACAAATATTAGAAGAAATACTACAGCCGTCTCAAGTACACCAAACATACTACTACTTCTGCTACTACTGTTACTACTGCTGCTACTATTACTGCTTCTACGTCCACGCTTTAGCTAGTATTACTGCTGCCACGACATTCGTAGTGCTGCCCAGACTACCGCAACTACGTCCGCGTCGTTGCCATTCTGAAACGCATTAGCGCCTAATTCATATCCAGTGGAAGAAGCGTGATACACTCTCCTGAATTTCAGCCGCTGCCTTCTTCCGCCCCGTGGAACACGTCACATTCGATTTCTGTTATCCGCCGCCTCGGTATTTGCTTGATGTGAAAAACTGTCTTTCTTCTTTTGTGCTGTCGCCTTTACACGCCGACGTGGACTGCTTTGTTCATTGCTTTTGAGCTCTCCAATTACGCCCATACATTGTATATGTATTTCTGTGGTTGGCTCTTGTGCTCATTTTCCATCGTACACACTAAGGAGTGCTTAGAGCACAACTTTCCCGTGTGCACACTTCGAGCAGAAATTCAAAACATTTGCCTTTGCGTACACGTGCACTCGTGTTTACGTGACCCAAGTCCTGCTTACTGTGAGTGTTGCACGCTACACATATCCACGCATGCATGCAAGCATGTATGCATATACATATGTATATGTATATATATATATATGCATCGATGTACACGTGGAATTTAGCTCTTATGTGCTTTTCACCCGAAGAAAGCAATACGTACACATGCATCCATTGACATACATATATATATATATATATACGTATATCTGTTCCTCAATATATCTCTGTCGCTATATATATATATATCTATGTGCACGCATGGGACACATGAAATAAAACTGTCTTGGGCTTTTCATCCGACGTATGCACAAACTACACGTATTTATACACATATGTCCCTTACGGAAGTATACATATATGCGTATATAGTACATGTAGAAGCGTACATGCGCGCCCCTCTCCGACGTACACATGGGTATATGCTGGGGCACATTTGTACACGTCCGACCAGCATCTCCAGTGACCACTACGTACAACATTGACTCTATTTCCCCTTTGTGTACCCGACCTTTTCCCAGTGAGGATGTTTGGCAGAGCTTAGTCAGAAGGCACGCCAAGTGGACAGGCGCCGACCTCGTAGAGACGACAACCACTACAACCACCACAGAAACCCCTGCAAATCCTTCGGTACCCTACCTGATGGAGAGTTTGGAGAAAGCTCTAGAAGAAAAGGATAAGTTGAAAGAGGGATAACTGATATCGAAGATAAACGATGAGCATTTCTGGCACATCCGTAATTGATAAGGGCGGGTTAGATTTGCAGGATCTACCCCTACTACGTGGACGTTCTCGTGCAAAAAGAAATAACGGCGAAACGAGGTGGAGCTGTTGTACCGCCGCCACCGTTATATGCCTAAAATGGGAAGGATAAATTCAGATGATGCACGTTAGAGCTTGGAAGACCAGACGAAGGACGAACGAAACAATGCACTAGTTATACAGGCATCGTGAAGTTGTACCGGACTGCGGAAACTATAGAAAGACAGTGATTGTTGCTTATATAGAAGACGGTGTGGAGAATACTGGAAACAGTGGAGAGGAGATTTTAAGAAAATTGTGAGCGTTTCTTTAGTGCCATTGATTTCTCAGCCATGCGTAGACGAAGCACTGCTTACAACTGTTTTCTAAAGCGGAGCCGTGCGCAGTGAATGGTTCAATTCCTCGACTTTAGAGGCGACACAGCATGGCTACGTAGTACACATGGAAATGCACATGTTTTAACTTCCGAATATAATAAAAAGTGGATTTAACTCACGTTCTTCGCGCCACTGTCTTGTTTCACAAAAAGTTCATGACGCGTAGGACAGTGTTCGTCGTGCTTGGTGGCACGGCTTGTGTTGTCGCACGCATTTGGTTTCTAGCTCTCTATAGACGTTTGTTTGTTTTCAGTTCCCGGTACATACAAGTTAACTGTTCATAGACATATATATGTATATAAATATATATGCTGCATGCATGTACATACGTGAACGATCGAATCTCGATACGCGTGCAAATTTGTACATATCTTTTATATATGCATACACATGTTCATAGTTATATATGCCTTTCTGTGTGTTAAAAAACTTTGCCTCTCCGGCCCCCCCCAAAAGCGGAAAAACGCGTCTCGTTATTTCGAGTGATCAGGAACTGAGCCCATTCTGTTACAGATGAACAAAACTACATAGGCGGGAATATCGCCTTCTTTTGCCATGGGAAAACAGGTCCTCTTCCCTATTCAGTTGCAGTTGAACATAGAGGTAATTTTGCTAACGGAGACAAGACACTTAACTGAGCTACATACTATGTCAAGTAGGCGGCGGGTACGCCGATGCCAGATTATATCGAGGGAACTTCACAGAGATTACTGTTCGAAGTTTCTGCTTGCTTCGCAACCAGACAGGTCACGGGATTTTCACGAGGATGTCCTTACTTGCGCGTGTGGACTGTGCCACAATTTCTCGAGTGTGAAACAGTATATTTCGAAATCTCCGCTGACAGCTACGTTGCCCCCACGGACCAGTGTTTCCAAATGGTGTGAAGCCTCTGCTCTGGAGAGTGCAGGACGCATGAAAAATTACGTCGATATGTACTTAATGGAACATTTTGGAAGAAGTACGAAGAGACCTACTTGGTTTTTCTGTATGAAGCATCTGCCGGCAACTGTGGGAGTTTTATATAAGAGGAAATTGTACGGATGAAAGGGCATTCCCAATACTAGGGACCGTCCGCTTGAACATAAGTAAATGGGTAGACGGATTTCTACACATGAGGACATACGTGTATAAACGGCCGTGTGAATATGTACAAGTGTACCTGTGTGCACGAAAGGCAACACCAACCTGCAGCTGAGTTTGCACTCAGCTGGCAGATGCAAATACGTTGAAGGACACACTAACGTGTGTACATATTCTACGACCCTACACAAGACGTTGCGTGTTTTGATTGGAAATGAATGCGCGGATATGCAAAGACATAAACGTATCTTTTAGAAAATTCGAACAGAAGGTGTTGCTAAATTCTCAAGAAATGTGTAGCCAGGAACAAGCAGAGGTAAACGCTTTTAACGTAGGTGAGTTTACACCTGTTTCCACTCGGCGAGTGAGTCTGTTCTGCTGTAATGGACTGCAGAAGTCACTGCCACAGCCCTGTCACCTGACACCGGATACAGTTACTGAAATTCTTCTTTTTACGCAGTCACTGTAGCACATATATATACGTCACTCTCTACGCAGAGAAGCGGTGAGTGGATTTACTTTCACCGCAGTCCCTGCAGTGAGTATATGTAGCCTTGTATAATTTTCTACGTGTACACATTTCTGAAGCAGTCGTTTCCACATTCGGAGTCGCAAACGGACATTCAGATCTTGGTTTGCACCCTGACCACTGCAGTCGTATGCACATTAATGCAGTAGCAGACCACCACAGGGGTTGCTTCTGCCTTCTTTTCTCTCCTTAATCCTTTTGTTTTCCCTTACCTCCCCCGTAATAGCCTTCTGCTTCACCTTCGATTACATGTCCTTCCGCCGTTTCTTCGTTGTCCTCCTCTTCTGTTTCGTGCTACTATGTCGTATTCGTCCTCTCCTTTCATTTCGCGGCAGCACACGATCTACCTTTTCTCCTCGTACCCACATTTTCACTCCTGCGTCGGCTTCTGCCCTCTAACTCTTCCTTCGTGTCTGTCTTTCACTTTTGTGTGTCCCACTCTATAGCTCTCTCTACATCTGCAATTACATGCGCGCCGTATCAGCTGTTCTCCTCCGCATGTACTTTTCTGTCATTGCCTGATGATTTTCAGTGCTGCCAGTAATCCTTGCCGTTCCCTCTCCTCGCTTTTCGACGCGTCTGCACTGACGTACTTTCTGCCACTTCCCTTCTCTACTGATTTTGCCATGTGCGCTTCCTTTCCCCCCTTCTGTTCCGTCTCCTACTTGGCACTCTCACAATTTGCCACATCCCCCGCCGTTGTGCTCTCTCTCCATGCTATTTTCGGGCATCCTTATGCTTACGTCCTCAAATCTCCCTCTTAGGTTTCGTTGCCTTCACCAGTCGTTTTCCTCTCTATCACTTAGGTTTTACGTGCAAATGTCATAGTCAACTCTTCAGCTAGCGGTCCAGTGTTAACTAATTTGATAACTACCTTTTTGTTCTCCGGCAATCACCTTCACTTCGAACTCCCTACGTCTGATGATCCGCCTCCTCTGCAAGTCTGACAACGACCCCGGCAGCCGTCTCTGCGCTTTCGACTTCGCCGATACCGTTCAAATCCAGCAGCGTCATTCGCGAGCCTAAGCCGGACTTCAGGAGGCCCCGTCTCTCTATGTCGACCCACAGGATTTCTTTGAATCTTCTTCTTCTTATCGATTGGAGTACTTCCTTCCGTCCAGCTCGCAGCCAGCGAACCAGCAATCCTTGCTGCGGCACAGCGAGAGACAAAGAATTAGATCCAGCGCGACTGTACAGCAGAGGTACGTCGTAGAGTAGAAGAAGTATTCCGTCGAGTTCTCGCTGCACGGGAGACTCAGAAATATCCTGGTGCTGCTGCTTTTCTTCTTCAAGATTGTTTTTCCCGCGTCCCTTCAACTTCCTTCCGTTCGGTAGCTGACCCTCCCCCCGTCTGGCAGCAGAACGCGCTGCGCTCTGTTGCTTAAGCAAATTTGGTGCCTCTCCACCGCCTCTGCCACTACTAACAGCAGCTCCCTCACCAGTAGGACTAATATCCATTCTTCGGAAAATAGTACGCGCAGTCGTGCATGCTGCGGCATTAGGAGTTCCAGGAGACTGGTCACGAGGACTCAAGCTCTTCACGTGGGCTACGTTGGGTGTCACTACTTGAGAGGTAAGTTGAGTCGGCAGCGTTTTTTCACCTTCTGTCAGCAGCCGCACAATGGCAGTAGCACAGCGTACCTTTTCCCTCAGGCATAGCGCAGCTGCGTGTGCACTGGACGGCTGCGCTCGTCGGGATCCTTCCACACCGAACCTGCCATCATGCGACTCACACCTTTGTTCTACAGTTTTGGTGAACTCCACTGCCCCTCTTCTCGCTCCTTCATTCTTCTCCGTCAGCCCCAATTCTTCATCGTTTTCTTCCTTTATTCTCCTCGCCTTTCCTCCTTCTTGTTCTTCTTTCTGCGTTCCCCTCTGTCTCTCCCATCCTTCTGTCCACGCTTCCTCCGTTTTCCCTTCGTCTCCTCCTACACCTGTACTCCACCTCTCAAGTATATTCTCCTCCGTTCTCAGCGCAGCGCGAGATGCGACACTCTCCTGCAAAGAGAATACTTCTGCTGCTGCCTCGCAACCGCGTTGCAGCAGTTCCCCCACGTTCAGTAGTTGCTTCTCTAGAGGAGTACTCCTCTTTGTATCGAATGTAGATCTCTGCTCTTCAGTTCTTCGCGGCTCTTGCCCATCTATCTCCAGTTCTGTTTTAGAATGCTTCTCCACGCAGATGTGGCTGCATGGGGAGGCAGACCCGCTCAGTGCTTTCTCTGTTTCACGGTAGAGGGAAACAGAGTCATTGCTGAACTCTGGAAGGAGTGCCCCAGGGGCAGCTCGCACACGTGTCTGACATTTCTTATCTTCTGCATCACAATGACCATGATCTGCTCTTCTCTTCTCCTCCCGTGTTCTACGACTATTTTCGGTTGCTTCGTGTCTCGCATGCAGATTGCTTCCTTCTTCTTGCTTAATGAGTCCAATCTTGGTTTGGTTCTCATTGCGCCTCCCTTCACTACTCGTCACAACTGCACGTCTAGCTCGCGTTTCTCTGTTCTGATCATTTTCGCTGCCACCCGTCTTTTCACTTTTAACCGGTGCTGACTGCTGTTTCGTCTCTTCACAACTGACTGCCTCTTCCTTGTTCACCTCTTCAAGCAGTTCTTCTGCGCTGCGTAGCACTTCTTTAAGGTATACGACAGTGTCACGTCGACGCAGGTGCCACGCGCGCAAATAATTGCGCAGCACTTCTTCTAGTATAGGCTTATCAATGTGGGTTTGCGTGTGCACGTTTAGGAGCTGCAGTAGCAGCACATCTTTCAGCTGTTCTCCGAGCATCGCTGGGAGATGCAGCAGCACTCGTTTCCTGCTGAAAGAAGCGACAGCTCCATCAGAGGACTGTCCGCATTGAGCTTCAGTTTCCACGTCGTCCTGCCGCAGCACAGGTGTGAACCGTAACGGTGCACTAGCGCTTTCCTGCATGTCCACAGCACAGCTGCTGGGACACGTACTGCGCAGGCTACACCCACCAGCCGAGCTGCTGCTGCCTGAATCCTCCAGAACAGCTGGTCTACTGCTGCCAGCATCGGAGCCATCAGCTGCTGCGGAGTGTCCACACCTGCAACAGAAAGTGCTTGTATCAGACACCCATATACACGGGCTGCTCCTGCTCCCCCTCCTGCTGCCACTGGTGCTGTCCTTGCTACAGTCCGTGTTGCTGCTGCTGCTGCTCCATGTGTGTTCACGATCAGCGGCGGCACTCCCACATTTAGCGCAGCAGCGTTGCTGCTTCAACCACACTAGTGCCTCCCCCTGAGCAGCCCGAATCGAGCGCTGCAGACATTGGAGCCAGTCAACAGTGAAGAAGAGAACATAACTTCCTGCATCAATGGGTAGCTTCACCTGCCGTAGTACATTACGACTGAGCAGAATTTCAACTGCTCGCTCGTCCTGTGTGCGCGCGTTTCTGCTGTTCCTGTGTCTACACACAGCAGCAGCGACAACAGCAGCAACAGGTTCTTCTCCTACCAAACGCAACCGCTTTCTGTTGTGTCGCACAGCACGTGTTGTTTCTGTCTCGCATCTTCCCCTGCTGCCGGTGCCGCTACTGCTGGTGCTATTGCCATCCCCGCTGCTACTGTTGCTCGACGCAGCGACTTGCGGTTGAGCGAGGCCCCTTGCACATACGGTTGCAGCAGCGCCCCCGTAGCCCCTGCAGCACGCGCATCTGCTGGGGCTGCAGGGGAGTGACGCGTAGCTGCTTGTGACTGCTGCGTCGCCGCGCGGAGCAGCAGCAGCAGAAGTGATTGGGTGTGAAGTATCGTCGTAACGACAGAGACCGCTGTATGCAGTAGTGGCAGCAGCAGCACTGCGGGGCAGGTTCGTGGTGGGAGTGACGGCTGCAACAGCAGCAGCACCGTAGTCTGCCGCTGCTACTGCTCTACAGGAGGTGCTCTCCGAGTAAATGTGTGGTGGAGCAGCAGGCATGCAGCAGCAACAACGTGAGCAGCAGGCACAGCAATCGGCAGCAGCCAGCTGGTGACGCAGGATGAGAGGAAACCCAAACACACCTAGCAGCGGCGCTTCAAATGCAGCACGTAGATGTAGAAGTTTCTTCAAAGCAGCAGCAAGACCGGCGTCTTCCTGCAGCAGCAGCGGATCTAACAACAACGCTGCCGCCATCTCTTCTCCTCAGAAAACGTACGCAGCAAGACGTGCGTCGCCTTCCATGGAGCAGAATCCTTCTAACTTCTCTCCGCGTCCGCAACACCAGACTACACATACAAGCCTCCCTATTACTCCTCACTCCTACCCATCTCCCCACAGATAAATTTGTGTTGCTCCTGCTCGGAGGAGCGCCTCGAGAGAACTTCTTTCGTTGCTGCTGCTGCTGTTACCGGTGTGCAGTGGTGAGTATTACTTAATACTCCGAAAACCTCGTGACAGCCCAACATCAGCAGGTCAGGCGAAGGCCACACTACGCTGCATACAAACACACGCGTATGCGTACCCCCAGGTAGACACGCACACCCAGCAGGTTTCCAGATGTAGACATGTATGTGGATCTAAACCGGCTGTGTACCCACACACACGCGCCAGACGTAGACACGTAGGACGATCTGCACCGGGTGTCTGTACACATATACATATATGCGGCCGGGTGTAGACAAGTAGCAGGGTGTAAACCGTGTGTGTGTGTATACATCTACATCTATATATGCGGTCTGCGTTCCATCTCTACTATGTCTGCGTGCAGGCAAGTGCTGCCCCTGTTCTCGTCTACAAAAAAAGTCGTCTGTGGGCCGCTGCGGAGATGCGGACAAGAGGACTGCCGGAAGCAGACCGCAGGGGGAATGTGGAGTCCCCGTGTCGCAGGAGAAAGTGATAGGAGGCGCGAGCGCAGAGGACGCAGCAGGGACGGACAGCAGGGGACGCGACGAGAAGAGAAATCCGCAAGGAGGAGGACGAGAGCGAGACGGGAGAAACGGAGAGCGGGACAGAGGAGCCAAGAAGCGCAGAGAAGAGAAGGGGCGCAGGAAGTCCGGGCCGAAGAAGGACGGCGCAGACGAGGAGAAGACGAGAGGGGGTCATCAGAGAAGAGTCACAAAATGCAGACGGGGAAGAGCAGACGGAACAGAGAAGGTCGTTCGACAGGGAAGTGGAGTGCCCAAGAGGAGACGCGAAAAAAAGAAACGCAGAAGATAACGCGAGAACGGGACAGGGAGAAAAGAGAAAGGAAGAAAAGTGGAATTCGGGGACCGAAAAGGGACAGGAAGAATCCACGGACGCGAAGAAGAACCGCAGAAAGCAGGCTGCGAGAAGCTGCTGCACTGAAGCGCTCACTCATTTGGACACCCATCCACGGACTCGCGTACATGTGTATTTGTATATTACTTGGACACCTGTAAACTCACACATCTATGTCTTACGTATATAAATGTTGTGTCTTGCTTCTTTGAGGAACAGAGAGGGGAGGGGAGGAGGGGATACAAAAAGAAGAAGACGAAATGGGAAGAGCTTCAGAAAGGAGAACTCGGAAGGGATACGAAGCAGATGAAGAAGACGGAAGGGAAGGCCCCAGCCTAGCAGCAGAAGACTGCGTGTATATACGAGGAAGACGCGGAGAGGACACGCAGCGAGGACGGGAAGCCGCGGAAGACGGAGGACGAAAAGGAGATGAAGAAGCCAAGAAGGTGCGCGGAGGGAATCTCCGTAAGAAGCTGCAGCGTCAGTCTCTAACTGGCCGGCTCTAGCAGCAGCAGCAGCAGCAACGGCCAAACAAGTTCTTCCAGCGCAACGACACGACACGTCTACCTGTCGCGAGTACGTCGACGGAGAAAAATTAAATACGCAGCCAATACATCATTGCGCCTTGCTTTTCACCCCACGCAAACCCAGACATATACACATGCATACATACATACGTTTTATATATAGACACACGTGCGTCCAAAGGCATTTAACCGCATAAAGATGTATACAAACATATATATATATGTACACATGTGAACCAGATGATAGGAAGAATACATATGATAGGAAGAATACATATAAATCTATGTGTATATGTATACAGATGTATACATATATACACGTAAACACGCATACATAAGCATTTGACTGCTTAAAGACGTACACATGTAGATATATATATATACAGAGAGAGAGAGAAGGAGATGCATACACGAAGCAGGTGATCAGAAGCATACATATGGAAATATTTAGATACATATACATATATTTATATATATACGTACGCATGCGTACATAAGCATTTGACTGCGTGAAGACGTATACAAATAAATAGACATATGCATGAAGCAGATGACAGGAAGAAAGCACATAAGTATATGTGTATAAAAGAGTATGCGTATATACGTGTGGGTACAGATAGAAAGAGGTAGAGGGGACAGGAACCGGCCGAAGCCTTCGCTTTGAGAACACCGTATCTTACTGTTGCTACTGCTGACAGGTTGCTGGTTCTGTTTTAGCTGCTGGAGCAGTTACTGCTGCTGCTGCTGCTCCTGCGCCTGCGGCTGCTGCTGCGGCTTTTGCTGCTACTGATGCGGTTCCTGCTGCTGCTATTGCTTGTGCTGCTGGCCGGTGTTCATGCAGCAGCTGCTGCTGCTGTTGTTGCGCTGGGGCCATGGGCCGCGATGGATTTTTCGGTGACTGCTCCGCTGCTGCCGAGTGAACGGCGCAGCTGCCGCGTTTTCAACTTTACGTGCTCCTGCGGCTGCGGAGTTTACTGCTGCGCTGAGCTGCTGAAGCGTTGGCTATTGCTCAGGTGGTATCGCTCTCTGCTGCTGCTGCTTTTGTTGCTCTGCCCGGCTAGCAGCAGCAGCTGCTGCAGCCGCCGATACACAAGTGCTGACGACGACGCACCTGTTGCTCCTGCTGCTGCTGCTTCTCTGATACTGCTGCTGGAGGGCTCCCCCTGGCATTGTACTGCTGCTCGCCCAGCTGCTGCAGCTGTCCCCGTGTTATCTGCTGCTGTTGCTGGCCGTCGTAGAGAGTCACCCCTGCGGCCTGAAAAACGCGAATCTCCGCTGTGCACGAGGCAGAAGGACGTCACGAAGGGCTGCAGCAGCTGCTGGGGCTCGTGCTCTAACGAAAAGCACCCCCAGCAACTGCAGCGGCAGTCGTTGGCGGAGCTGTGAGCGCGAACAGGCGTTGCTGCCGTCGGCATGCGGCTTGCCCTGCCGGTGTAGAACGGCAGCAGCGGCTACAGTAGAAAAGCGCAGCTGCAGCAGAAGCCGCACACGTGATGGGCAGCAGCAACACCAAACACCGACACAGCAGAAAAGGAGCAGCAGAAAAAACAAATGCGCGGAAAAGGTGTCAAAACAGATGACTTCTCGTGTTTACTGGGACGGGCACGCAACATATTTGGACAACCAGCCAACAAGGGGAAATTCGTCCTTCCAGTTGCTGTTGTTGCTCTTTTCCTCGATTCCACGTGCGGCTGCCGGTTCCGGAGTTCAGCAGTTGATGCTATGCTTATACGCTCCGCTGTGTACGCGGCATATCTTGTTCCTCTTCCTCCGGCTCTCTTTTTAATACACAGCTGTCGCTGGTGCATGCCCGTAGTAGAGATCCGTCCCTGTATGTGTTTTGCCGTTATTGCAGGCCTCCTCTTCACTCAGATTTCGCCTAATCTCCCTTTTTTTCCTCCTCGTTTTCGTGAATGCCTTTCTCTCCTTCGTCTCCTCTTCCTTTGTCTACAACGTGCGTAACCGTCGTTTGTAAGTGCGACTCCTCGGCCGTCGGATGAGCGACCGACGTTCATCCGTCGAGGCGTGCGTGCTGCCCACCATCTCCACCGCGGCTTCACGCGCCTTTCTTTCAAACGGGAGAACGTCACACTCTCACGAACTGCCATCACTTTACAGCCTGAAAATCGGTGTCTTCCTCGCCCATCTCCTCTTGCGCGTGTTCTCGCTCACCAGCACCCGTGCAGCTGCTGCATGCGCCGACGCGCCGCTTCGGTCCTGCACACGCACTCATTTGCAGCCCTTTTTTTGCGCTCTCTATTCAAGTTTGCTCTTATGTGGACTTCCTCCTGCTGACAAACAGCCGACCCGTCCGCACACCTGTTTAGAAGAGGACCCCATGTGTTCGCCGCAAGTTTGCGGCACTGCCGCGTGCGGCACTCCGCATGAGGCACTCGTACGTGCTGCAGGCGGCAGTTTGTAGTTAGTCACGTGTCTTGCACACGTCCTTCCACGGAGCGCCGTGTCGCCAGAGCTCGTGAAAAATACGACGTGGACGTTTCTGTTGAATTGTGTGTTCGTGCGTCGCCCCATCCTCTCGTTGTCCGGTAGAGCAGGACACACACACACACACACACACACACACACACACACGAAATGTTTTCTGTACAACTCTCCTACTCCCGCATCTCGCTTCCGAAGTGCACATACTGCGTACTTCTCTATCCGCAGACCTACACGTTTGTACACTCCTTTTGTTCTGGACAGGTATTTTCACTTCTGCGTGTGGCTTTGAAAGTCAACCTGCTGCAGACACGCCGCCTCGCGGACCTATCTGTGGACACATCCACACATAGAGCCGCCGGTCCTTTTGTTCTGTAGTTCAGAAGTCTGGGGATTTCTCTCCTCGTACCGACACCTGTCTGTGTGTCTATTCAGAGGAACACGTGCTTTTCCTACTCTATATGATATCTGTGTATCGGTTGTTTCATACTCGTCAATAAATACAGGTATGTATGTATGCGTACCTCTGTATATAGCCGGCTCTCTCAGGAGACGCAGACACGTGTGCGTGTCTACCTGCGTGTGCCTATATCTGCGTCTACTCCATCCTTCACATACTTGTGTGTGTATCACCTGTGTCTACTCCCTCCTGGACACGCTTGCGGATACACGGCTACATATGGACCTGCGTCAGAGGCTAGCCTTTCGTCTCTTCTCGCGAGGAAACGTAGGCGCACGCCTACGTATATATATGCAGTACGCGTATGTAGGTACACCTGGATATATGTAAACTTTTCTTTGGCTCCGTATGAGTGCATATATATGTGGATTTTGGGCCTCCGACAGTGGCACCTGCTGGTGACGCACAGCCGTGCTGCGCTACTGCGCGCGTGGCTAGCGTGAGGTGCAGCGGTGATGGCGCGTCAGGAGCCAGCAGCTCGTTCGTACGATAGCAGCAGCAGGAGCGGGGGAGCGGGGAGAGCTGCCTCCGGCGGGGGACCGTCTCAGGGGGCTGTTGCTGCCGCTGCGCGTGCTCCCCTGCCTTCGCGTCCTCCGCCGCCGGCAACTCCTCCTCCACCTCCTCCCTTTCCTGATTTTCCCTCTGGCACTGCCGCTGCTGGTGACCGTCCCGCTGCTGCTGCTGGTCCTGCGGCTGCGGCTGGTCCTGCGGCTGGGGCTGGTCCTGCGGCTGCGGCCGCTGCGTCGCTGCAGGCGCTTTCTTCCTCGTTTCGCTTCGTGTTGCCAACAGCAGCAGGAGGAGGTACACAAAAACAGCAGGAGAGTAGCGACGAAGGTGGTGCAGGGTCCCAGCGGCAGCCGACTGGAGTCGGCGGAGCAGCGACGTCAGCAGCAGCAGCTGCGTCGGCTTCACTTTCTGCTTCTGCTGCTGCGGCGTCCTCGTTTTTCTCTTCTCTCACCTCTTCTCTTGCGTCGGGCAACTTCCCAGCGGCAGCACAGCGAGCAGCAGCAGCAGCCGGTGCAGCTGGAGGTCCGCTCGGGCTGCTGTCCGCTGCTGCCGCCGCCGCTCCTTCCTCTTTGAAGTCTCGCGCCACAGATACTGCTGAGGGCGCTCCCGCGCAGCCAAGGGAGCGTGGGGACGACGAAGGACAGGGAGAGGGAGGAGCAGAAGCAGACGATGTGCGTGAAGCAACAGCATCGGCAGCAGACTACGAGTCCGCTGCTGGGCGGCGCAGCGAGGCTGCCAGACACCGCCGCGCCTCAGGACGATCAGCAGAAGCAGCAACAGGAGGAAGAAGAAGAGAAGCAGCAGCAGCCGTGGTCGACGGCGTGGCGCGCTGGGACTTGAAGGCTGCGGCGCGGGAATTTGTTGACGCGTTTGATGGGGACGACAGCAGGAGGAGTGCAGCAGCGTCGAGGAGTGGAGAGCAGCAACAGCAGCAGACAGGAAGCGCGCAGCAGCAAGTCAGTTTGCTGCAGCGACAGCTGCGAAGGAGAGAGAGAGAGGTGTATGCAGCGGTGCAACGCATGCGCGCAGCAGAGGAGGCGCTGCAGCAGCAGCAGCAGGAGCGCCAGCAGGAGCTGCAGTTGCTGAACGACGTGCTCGAGCAGAACGGCTTGTGTGTGGGGTCGCCGGGGCAGTCTGCAGCACTAACAGCAGATAACAGGCAACACCCGTGGCAGCAAAGCGAAGATGAACGAGGCGAAGGAGGAGGAGGAGCAGAGAGCAGGAAGTGTGGAGCAGGCACAGCAACAGCAGACGGAGAGGAGTCGGCGTCAAGTCACTTTGTAGCGGGAGCCCGAGGCGCAGGACAGCAGCTGCTGCAGGGGCTTTCGGTTCTCAAGCAGGCTGCAAGTTTGGCAGCCCCTCCGCAGCCTGCTGCTGCTTTTGCTGCGGCGGGCGCTTCTTCTTCGACGAAGGACTCCGTCAGAAGCAGCAGCAGCGATAGCGGTAGCAGTAGCGGAGACACGCTGATGGGAGTCCAGCTGCTTGCCAACTTAATACGCGAGCTGGAGGAGGAGAACCGCGTGCTGCTGCTGTTTGCCCAGATGGTACTGCCGACGCATGCGAACGTCTTTGCAGCCCGCAGCAACACCGGCAGCAGTAGCAACAGCAGCAGGAGACGGAAGCAGCTGCCGCCGCTCGATTTTGAAGAGCTGCGCAGGCGGTGGCTCGAGGTCGAGGAGTATCGGGGTGTGGCTGCTGCTGAGGCCCAGCAGGCCGCTCTCGCCCAGGCGCGACAGTTCGAGCAGCAGCTACAAGAGCAACAGCGGCTTCTGCAGGAGCGCGAGGCTGCGGTTGCAGACCTGCAGAAGCAGCTCGCGAGAGTTGCGAAAGAAAAGGCGCTGCTGTTGCTGAAACGCATGCAGCAACGCAGCAGTACCCTCGGCCGTCGCCGCGACTCTGCAGCAGCCGCAGACTCCGCACACCCCACAGGCGGCAGCAGCAACAGCAGCGTCGACGCAGCAGCAGCGGGAAGAATGTCAGCAGCTGATAGCTTCGAGGCGACAGAGGCAGCAGCGGACGCCTTGCTGCCGGCTTCACTTACGGGAGCAGCAGCCACTACGCATGCAGCAGATGCCATAGCAGGTGGTACAACGAGCGACCGGGACTCTACGCTTCCCACACGAATGATCTGCCCACACTGCGGCACTGCTGCCGTGCCCCTTGCAGCCGCAACTGCAGCAGCAGCAGTAGCAGAAAGGGAAGAAAGCGTCACGACCAGCGAAGGAGGAGGAGAAGACAAATTTCTGGGAGGGGGAATTATAGCAGCAGCTGCAGATGCAACGCTCGCAGCAGACCCCCGACCTGCTGCTGCAGATGCAGCCGCGGGTCTAGCCGGAGACGCGGCGCTGGCCCCCACTCGCACAGCGTCCCATCCTGGCCAACAGCAGCAGCAGCAGCAGGGACAGCAGCACGAGCACCAGGCCGAAGAGCAGCAGGAGCAGCAAGGGAGCACAGCAGTTTCTGAAGCGGGACTTTGTGAATTCCCAGGAGACTCCACAGCAGCAGCAGCGACACCATCCGTGGTCGAAGACAGAGAGTTATCCGAAGCAGCAGCAGCAGCCGGGGGTCCGCGCCATGCAGGGTCGCAGCTGCGGTCTCGGGCTGAGGGGGAGCAGTCAGGTGCAGCAGGTGTGGGGTCCGGTGCAGCAGGTGCAGCAGGTGCAGCAGCAGAGCAAACGGACGACTTGGCGGCAAAAGGAGCCAAGGGAGAAAAAGCAGCAAATGCAACATCCACAGACGTTGCAGCCAGTGAGGTAACGGCAGCAGCAGCGCAGCAAGCAGCAGGAGCAATAGCAGCGCAGCAAGCAGCGGGGCCAGGAGGAATACCCGCTGCTGGATCTGCCTGCGATGAAACGCGGTCGCAGCAGCAAAACTCAGC
This sequence comes from Sarcocystis neurona, assembly GCA_000727475.1. Classification (NCBI taxonomy): domain Eukaryota; phylum Apicomplexa; class Conoidasida; order Eucoccidiorida; family Sarcocystidae; genus Sarcocystis; species Sarcocystis neurona. The sequence goes on along the minus strand of KL647295.1, from coordinate 582,166 downwards.
CTTCTTCAGTGTCACATTTCCTTTTGTAAAAATACAAGAGGCACCCAGAGAAGTCCTGCAGCCTTCGTCTAAGTCTGAACCTCCTGCCGCTCTCTGGTCCTCTGCTGCTGGGCTGGGTCCTCCCGCCTGCGCTCCGTCTCCGCATGCGGCTGCTGCTGCCGCCATCGCGCAGGCCGCAGGGGCAGCACAAAGTGCTGCTGCTGCTTGGAGCGGAACGGACGAAGCGGGAGCAGGGAGGGAGAGAGAGGAGGCGGGCACTGGCGCAGGAGCGGCAGCAGCAGGGAGCGAGATAAAAGAGACAACTTCCGTCGAAAAGGCAAGCACGAGGACGACAGCGAGGAAAGGAGAGGAAGAAGCGGAGAAAAAGGAGCAGGAAGAGGGGACCGCAGCTGCAATGAAGCGAGAGATGAAGGAACTGCAGGAGGAGCTGAAGCGACATAAGGAACAGGCGAGAGCGCTGCTTCGGCAGAAGGATGACGCGCTTCATCGCGTCCAGCAGAAGCTGCTGCGATTGCAGCAGCAGCAGCGGCATCTTTCGACTGCTGGTACGCTGAACGGTGCTCCGCAGAAGAAGAGCAGCAGCAGCGTGGACCCTGCATGGATCGCGGGTGGTGGTGCTGCTGCTGTCGCGAGGGGCCGGCTGGGAGCTGCTGCTGCGGGACAGGAAGAAGCGGAGCTGCTGCAGCAGCTGCCTGTACAGCGCCGGCAAGCTGCCGAAGAAGAAGTTGCGAGAATGAAGGAGGAACTGGAGACGGCTAAGGTGGAGTTGCTGCACGCAAGGCAGGAGGTCCAGCACCTGCACATGCGTCTCGTCTCGCAGCAGGAGCCGCAGCAGCAGCAAAAAGAAGAAGAGGAGACACGCGGGGAGGGGGCGACGAGCCAGCAGCAGCAGCTGGCGCATCAAGAAGAAGGAACCGCGTTCTCGCGTTCTCCGCAGCACGAGTTGCACCAGCCAGAGACGGACACCCAGAACAGGCGACGGAGCACAACCGGCTCCGTTACTGCTGCTGCTGCTGCTTCTGCGTCGGCGGCAGGGAGGGAGGACGGCGTCATACGAGACGGAGAGTACTTGAAGCACGTCCTCATCCGATTTATTCAATACAGCAGAGCGGGAGAGGAGAAGGCAGCAACGTCCCTGCTGCCCGTGCTCGCCACGGTGCTGCGCATGACAGAGGAGGAGAAGCAACAGCTTCTACAAACTCATAGCAGCAACAGCAGCTCGTTGGTGGCGAGATACGCTGCGGCGATCACTCGGGCTATGGCCTAGTACTTCCTTGCAGAGAAACGCTTCTACACACACTTACATCCACAACCTGAATCTACCACACCACCGGTCGACCGACGGCTCTCCGTCACCCGTCTGTCTACCAAGCGGGGGGAGACATGCGTACACCTAAACATATATGTGGGGGGAGAGGCGCATCACAAAGTTATGTATCTCTCTCTCTACATATATATGTATGCATGCGATACGAGGGAGGGAAGGGGGGAGCGGAGGGGAATAGAAATATATATATATATATGAATTCTTGCATGTGTCGAGGCCCGCCTGCTGTTACACGTGGAGAGGCACGTATGTATATATATATGTATATATGTGAGTAGGGAGAGGAGGGTCGTGCGCGTGTAGCCTCCCAGAGAAGCACACAAAGAGGGCGCGACGTAGACGTCATACAGGCACACGTAGGAGACCTTCCGACGCAGATATATCTGCTGGGCAGGTGACTAACTACGTATGCAGGAAGCGAAAGAGAGGAGGAAGTCCTCGTGAGGGTCTACTACAGAAAGGAGAAGGCAGACAACATTCTCGCTACAGCAGAAGCAGCAGCTGGTTTGCAAGCTGCAGCAGCTCTCAACCCGCGTCGGCCGCGTTTTACAGTAGACACATGGGGAGGAGTGCCCTCTTCTTTGGTAGAAGTAGAAAGGGGAGAACTCGCACATATCTGCACGTGTGTGTTTTTCTAATGCATGCAGTGTGTATGTCTATATGTGTGCCCCTCTCTCTATACAGTGCAGCTGTCTACATATGTGTGTGTTTGCGTAGACACGTATATTTGCTGCTAAACGCCACCACAGAGGTGGTGCACCCCTGGAAAGACGTTTGTGTGTGGTGGACTCGAGAAGCAGCTGCCTTCCCGCTGTGTCTCTCTGCTGTCTTGTCCTCTCCCCGTCTCCTTCTCTCTGCGGCTTCACAAGGAGGTCCCGACGACACCTGCACATGTCTTTTCTCGCCGTGGCTGCATGCATGTGGAATGACTTATTTTCTGGTCCCCTTTGCGTCCTACATGTACGTGGTGCAGCATGCCACCTCTCTAGACACGTGTCACGTCAACAGGGGGGTGCGCGTGAAATGGAGGTCATTTTGTACATACATCTACAGAGGTACAGATACAAACATATACGTATATACATATAGAGAGAGAGAGCTAGACATATATATATATATATGTATATACGTGTATATATATATGTAGTTATAGATGTGTGCAGGTATAGATATATGTATATACATACAGAGAGGGAGCCAGGTACAGATACATATATATATATATATATGTATATGTGTAGATATGTAGGTTCATATAGATACAGATATACGTAGATATAGATGTATGTCTGTACACACAGAGAGAGAGAAGTACAAATTCATATACACATATATATGTATACAGATGTGAATGTGGATATACGTGCAGATAGATACACGTAGGTAAAGATGTATGTACATATAGATACATGTAAATACATGGATGCGTGTAGGTATAGATATATAGATGAAGAGACCTACTGACACATCCACATGTATAGGTATATGCCTGGTAGTTGTGAAAGGCGTACGGGTGATGTACATGCCTCCCCTCTTTTGCTGACCTTGGAGGTGCCCACATTTGCGTAGACTTCTTGTGAAGAAAATGAGAAGAGGAGAGACGGAGGAGCAACGCTGGTGGGTCGCTCTTGTTGCTCTTTGAACACGCTTCTATAAATACATACGTACGTATATATATGTATATATGTGTATATATATACGTGTATGTATATGTATATACATGCATATATACGTACAGCTACAGGGTGGTGCGGCATCTGGTCTTTTTAAATTCTACGATGAGCCATGTAGACTCACATACATCTGTCCCCATGGCTATATATATATATATATGTACACCGGTATGTGTGTCTACATATGTATTCAAGGGTTCTATATATATATATACATCAATACATACATATATGAATGTGTATACATGTAAGCACCGGTATGCATATCCACATATACATGTATATATACATATATGTATGTACACCGTATATATTCAAGGGCACTCATACCTCTGTGTATACATATATATATATATATATATGTAGGCGTAGGCGTACACGTGTTTGTGTGTACATATGTATTCAAGGGCACTCCTACCTCCGAACATACACATATATATTTATGTATATATACAAATATTTGAGCATATATATGTATATATACAAACACCGATACCCACATCCACGCATGTATGTATATATATGTAGATGTATGTGTACACACGTGTAGGTCTACACGTCTGTTCAAGGGTGCTCCCACTTCTGTATATACACATATATATACAACGGTACCCGTTTCCACATATAGAATTATTTATGTAGATGTAGATTTAAGTATACACGTGTATGTGTGCACACGTGTAAACAAGGGTACTCATACCTATATATATATATATACGACTACCCATATCCACATAGACATATATATACGTATAGATACATGTGTGTAGTGTATTTGTTACCAACGTATATACGTGTATTTGCAGATGTGTGTATATACGTGTCTATGCATATATGTATATATATATATATATGTGTACATTATCTGCCGACTTTTTGCATGTACATGTGTACTGTCATACTTGGGTAGGTTGTTACTCGTCTCTCGCTGTTGATCCCCATCAACAGCCACGCTAAAAGAAAAAGAACATATCATATACCTAAAGAATCTACGACACCAATATACACATATATCGTATACCACAAATATCTACTGTGTAGTGCTCTATATATGTGTAAAAATCACGGAAAGTATACTTTCTATTGATGCGTGTATCACCAAACGTTCCTCCGATATATTATATATACTGTGCCACAAATATCTACGATACGACAATATATATATATATGTCATACCAATTATATCTGAGAGGTACACCATATCACATATGTATGGATATAAGTGCGTCTCTCCATCCGTCTGCGTAGGTATAGCTGCAGCTACATAGAGAGATGCGCAGGTCTATAAAGTTGAAAAGAGAAGTCGTTGACAGGTGGGGTGTTTTTTTGAAGATCCGCTACTGCGTGTGGACGCACATGTGTGGAAGGAAACGCCTTCACGCCACAAGTGTGGACGGGACGCAAACACCGTACACATTTGTGTGTATCTTCACACACAAAGTCTGTGTGATATTTGTGCTTTCCAGGCATCTGACAGATATATTGACAGAAATATAGAGCCGCTGTTTCTATCTCCAATCACCTTTACCTGCACCTGCATCTCCCCATCTATCTATCTATATGTATGTATCTCTACGTGTATAGATAGATGGCTAGACATATATATATATATATATATATATGTGTATGTGCGTTTGTGTGTTGACACGTGCATAACATATAGTCGTGTCACTTCTGACTTTTTATGAAGTGAGCAACGTACTACATTTTCCTCGCTCCCTCACATGTAGGTATCTCCAACTATATATACATGTAGACCCACATATATATATGTGCGTACGGGAATTGATGTTTATATCTGTGTGTGCACGTAAGGGAAATGCTATACACGTATACAGGTACGCATTCTAGGGAAATGACATATATATACATACGGGAAATGCTATACACACACATATGTACTCAAGGGAAATGCCACATATGTATATGTATATATATGCACTTAAGGGAAATGCTGCACATATATATGTACTTACGAGAAATGCTCTCTCTCTCTCTCTTTCTCTCTCTCTCTCTATATATATATATATGGACCTCCTGATATATATGTATATATACATGTATATGCACTCACAGGAAATGCTATACATATATATATATATATGTATATACACCTACCGTAAGTAATGTATATAAATACGTGTGTATGTGCACGTGCGGTAATGAGTGTGATTGAGCGTGTATGGGTGCATGCACCTGTGCGCGCGGCGGAGCCATTTTCCGCAGCAAATCTGGGTGTCCAGCTGATGAGCATGAAAACCTCCGTACATACATATATCAATACATATATATAGATATTATATGGACATTTTCATAGTGTGCGCATATACCCATATGCCTCTTTACTTCCCTACGCTGTGTGGATGTATCTTTGATACATCCATAGCTCACTATGTCACTTCACGTTTGTCTACAAGAATTCAGGGATGTACACGTGGAGCGTGATGAACGACGTACCGGGGAGTTCAGCTAGTGGAAGAAAGAATAAGATAAGTACATATATTATGATCCATGTAAGTACACAGAGCGAGAACGAGACATACACAAGGAAACCCATACTGTCGGAGAGATATATGTACCTCTTACAAGAGAGGTGATGAATCAACAGCAAAGGTGCTTCTCGGCAGCTCGCCCAGCAGCAGGCAACACAGCGACCCCCCAGCAGCAGCAGTGCTGCTAGCTCAGTCCCTACATAGCGTATACGCTTCCGCGTTCGAGTGCATGAAAAAATCGTGCATACATATATATACGTAGAGATAGACTTATTCACAAGTTCTTGCACACGCCCTCCACAAGACTGTGTTGCAAGTAACGCCGCGGAGTTGTATTCCGTAGCCGAAGCCGTAGTACAGACCTGACACACGAAGCTGCTGCAAGAACAGCAGCAAGAGACGCAGCGTTCGTGCATGTCCACGTGCATGCGTATGCCTCTCTATCTGAATGTAAATAACAGTACAGAAGCAGGCTACACAAGCCAGTATATATGCAAATTTAACGTTAAACGCATACGGTACTTCAGTGGCCGACTGGTCTAAGAGTATCTACTTTAGCGCCAGCCTTGATATATATGGACACAGTCTGTTGTAGTGGAAACGGCGGCCCACGTGGGTGCGTGCAGGTAAACGCTGCTGTGATTGCAGCAGCAAAGTGCACGTGGCTAGACGTGTGTGTGTAGGCGTCTCTGTCAACAGCGGTCTGGACAGGGTGTGATGTATCGCATCCGCTAAAGAAATTAATGAGTTGTCAAAAAAAGTAAAGTTTCTCTTTCGGAGCAGCTGTATTCGCTCAAAAAGTGTTTGTCGGGAAAATCCGCTATCGGCGACAGGTCGTATTCTGTAGCTTTTCAACAGGCTGACAAAGACTTCACAGAAATGCCAAATATACGGGACGCCGCAGAAGGCTTCTTCTTTTTCGGGTACATATGATGATGTCTATAACAAAAGTTGGACGCACACCTGGGAAGCTCTACACATCAACACGTATACACATGTACATTTTCTAGACGTAGGTATACGTGTTTGTATGTATATGTCTCTCTTTATATATATATATGTATGCAAGTCTACATACACCACTCGGGTATACGCAAGTCATGCATATGTGTGCACATCTGCGGCTACACGTACATACAGATACATGGACGCATATATATATATATACATATATATACATATATATACATATATATATACATATATATACATATATATATATATACATATATACATACACATATACGGGTACGAGTGCCCATGTTGTAGAAAGTGGACGCACGTCTATAGATGCGTATGGCCATACACACATCTATGCGCATAACACATATTAGAGAGACACACGTGTGTGGTGTATTAATGGAGGTGCGTCTACGTATGTAGGTATGCGTGTGTGTATGTGTGTGTGTGTGTGTGTGTGTGTGTGGGTACAGCTGTATACATGTGCGCATTCCCGTACGTCCATGTTTTCACGTGTGCGGATGTGTAACAGGCGCGGCTTGACCGACAAAAACAGGTTACCTTTTGTTTTGGTCCTTTTATCCACCATTTCTTCTTATGATTCAACAGTAGACATACACGTGATTGTGAGACACCTGTGCAAAAGCTACTTGTTCGTGTTTTATCGGCAAGATTTGCTGATATTGGCTTACCACAGTAGAACAGTTTTTCCTTGCTCGTACAGCGCCAAATGTCGTGCTACTACTGGTAATATTGATTTTAGTTGCAGGCGTGTCTCGGCGGCCTTGCAGTCGATCAACGCCGAATACGACAGAACGACTTCATCTAGTTGTTTCTAGAGTCCGATAATGTATCACGTATACCGTATTACTTCCTGAATAGGTGCAACTGTTCTGCCGATCGTAACACTTGAAGGAATACTTTTCCAATCACTAAGTGACGCAGCGGCGTGACTTCTTAGAAAGTAACGCCCTTGATTCTGTCGGCACGTAGACACAATCCCCCTGCAGTATTCAGCCGCAGACGATCGATCTGGTCTGTCCAACAGTGGAAGATCAGTCTCCTGAGGCTCGAAAGAATCTCCCCACAAGTGGACTTCGTAATTGTTCTAGCCGCGTGGACGTGGTGCGAGTGCTGAGGGCTGCAGAAGCTACTTTGTGCCACGCGTTCGCCTCACATCGTCTTTCCCAGCGTTCAAGGCAACGGAACTTGGCAACTACCTCGCGCGAAAAACGGCACACGTCATACACTTTCACTATTCTAACACCAGGGAAACCGTCTTTGTAATAAATCAGTGCGGCAACTACCTCGCGCGAAAAACGGCACACGTCATACACTTTTTACTATTCTAACAGCAGGGAAACCGTCTTTGTAATAAATCAGTGCGGCTCTTGCCGATTCTGTCTGGTAAGGGCATTAAATCGCACCCGCAAGAACAATATAGTCTTCCACGACAACACACTTTGTGCAGTATCTGAAGCACTGCAGTGTGGGAACTCCAGTTCTTCTGCAGGTCGCGTATCGCACCTCCAAAGTCCGTAATCCTGGGAAAGACCGTCTTATGCTACCATTATCAATCAGCGTCATGACAGGGTCTCTCCGTTTTGAACAACATACTGCCACTTCTACAAGAAGACAGCAGGTGAGACCTAGAGGTGTACGTTCGTGATGCACAGAATGGTTTGATTTGAGGGCCTCACAAGGAAAGGCGAGATAGCGTATCCTGTGAAAATTCCGAGAGTCACAGATAGCGTCTTCTTTGTGAACACTGATAGTGTACAGCCTTCTAGTTGTGAAGATCTGCGGGAAGTATGACGCACAGTCGTGCCGCTGTTCTGAGAAAAGACGACTATTGTACTCTCGCCAAGATTTGTAGACGCAGCGGGCATGTCCTCAACTGCATGCTGGGAGATATCGACGCAGTATTTCAGGCTGTTGATAAGCTGAACCGTTCTCCCGTAACTCCAGGGTCACCTTTGGACTACAGCGGAAGAGATCTACTCGATTGCTGAAGTTCTAATGAGGTTTTCTCGATATCACCCATCTAGAACACTATAACAGTGTATTTCTTGCAAAGTGCCGCAGCAGCTGTCTCACGCCCGTTCAAAAGCAGGTCCAGACACCACCTGTGAGCGAATTTTCACATACTACCTTTCACTGATCATAAAGTGACTTCCTTCAGTGGTCAGATTACCGACGACTGGGGCTTATACGGGAGGAATGGAGGAATTCAGGTTCTCTCTCCTCAAAAGAGAAAGAAAGGGAGTTCCAGTTTGTATTCTCGTCACGTCACTGAGACGACTATTTCACGAACATCTCACTTCAGCACAAAAGTGAAACCGGCAATCGACGGCTTGAAGTACCCATTTTTTGCACCTTTTCGCGTCACATCTTCCCCGATCAGATGAAGCATTTCCGCGCCTGAGGCTCTCATTCCGACTCTTCACCTCACCACCTATTCTCTCCTACCGCCGTTGTTACCATCTGTATACCCGCAATTTCTTTTCCCCTCTTTTTCGCTCCTGTGTTCATGGACCAAATAGTCACGAGTATGTTTCATCATCTTCCCCATACTCATAATAAACTTACACACATAGATACGTGCACAACTACATACGTCTTGGTATGCTTGAAGACACGCCAACTCTGATGGACACCTAGAGGTGGGAGCGGACTGTACTTCATAGTAGTCTTCCAAAGGTATCCTGCTGTCAGTTTTGGCTCCAACATTCGTGGTCGCTTTCCCTTTCGGTGCACGGTGCTGCTTGTAAAGTGACGTAAGTATTTCCAAGGTAAGGTCGTCACGTTACACCGTGAGGATGCGGGAAGAACTGAATTATTCTGAAGAAAACTGGCTTTCTGGACTTTAGTATGCTATGCAGTAGTGCGTCGAAATTAAGGGAACTGGCTCGTCCCCTCATGTTACTTCAACCTTGAAAAAACGTTCATCTATTCATTGCTTACTATGTTCTGCTTCGTCGTGCTCCTCGTAACAATTAGAAATACGGACCAACGCGCCCTCTTCGATACCCCGAAGTGCTCGGGAAACACAATTTCTCTCCTAGTAAAAAAAATGGGTTCTCGGGTGACTCCTGTATAATGGAGTTTTATGTTGCTTCGCTTCTTCGTCCTGCACACTGCGCGCCCTCGTACGAGGCACGGGACATATCTGTATAATTCTGAGGCCCCTTCACAAGTAGAGCAGGACCAGTAGTTGTACTCCCCTTACCCTGTGTTACACGGCAGATACAGCTCGTACTAGAAACACAAGCACCACAAACATATCGCCGTCCTTCCGCTCCTCTCCTGCCGCTGTCTTTTGGCTGCTGTTGCCGCTGCCGCTGCCGCTACTGCTGCCGCTACTGCTGCTCCCTTGCCTTTGCTGCTATTGTTTAGATTTTCATCGTTCATCCTTCCAAAACACGTGCCGGCGTCTGACTGCGGATACGGAGCTTGAGACAGACAAACCCGGGCGTCTGCCTGCGTCCCTCCCCATTCCATTGATCTTGCTTCAGCTGGTGCTCATGCGGCACCGCAACTTCGGATTCTGCTGCTGCTGGTGCTGCATCTGCAGATATACATCCTACTATAACCAGCTCCGCTGTCGTCACTGCTGTGCACCCTGCTGCTGTGCAGTCCACGCTGTCGTCGGTGCATTTTCACACCTGCGGGGCCTTCCGCCCTTTCGCTCTCTCCTGCTGCTTTTGTGCTGCTGCGGCTCTGCCGTGCTACCGTTTGCGCGTCCCGTCCGCAAAGGAGCCTTTGCTGGGGCCGCTACCTACAGACGAGGAGCATCGCCACTGGAAGCGGAAGAGCTGGAAGAGAGAGAAGAGAAGAGTGAGACAACAGCGGGTGCCAGCCGCAGAGCAGCAACGTACAGCGCAAACAAACGCAGCCGTTTAATCAGCTTCTGCTGTACGATGTTCTGCAGCTGCTGCTGCTCTGCGTCCTGGAATGCAAACATGTTGAGAACGGGGTAAATGAAGCAGGCACAAAAGACGAGGAGAAGGAAGATACTAACAGTAAGAAGAGAGATACAAACAACGGACGGGTGGTAGATGCGGAGTGCAGAAGAATTCACGGTTATAGCTCTCTCAGGATGTAGTACAACCGAGAGTAAAACAAGGCGTCGTTGCGGGTGCCCGTGCTGTGCAAGAAGGAATGCGAACGAAGAAGGAAAAGAGACGGGAAATCGATTCTACCTGCTCGAACCCAGGGAAAGTAAGAGAGGATAAAACAAGAAGTCGAAAAGCTTGCGGTGCCACGGTCCTGCAGCAACCGCTACGACTACCCGACAAAACTGTTGAAACACAGACAGCAAAGTTTTAGGAAGCACAAATAAAATGAGATACTTGAATACACTCACGTACAACATGACAGGGCAACAACCATGAAACGTAGCGAGCGGAGGGAGGCAACGGCTGTGATGGCGCGAGTCTCTTCCTGCTGCATGCCCTACCCCTCCACTGCTGCGACTATTTTGGTGTGTGGTCATTACCTTGCTCGACAGCTGCAGCTCTATTGCTTCTGCTGTTGTGGCTATAGAACTGAGTACTACTACTACTGAGCGGGCTCCGGCTGCTGCTACAGCAGTCGTATTATTCACGCTGCTGGTGCTGTCGCTGGCGCTGTTCTCGCTGTTAGTTTCTCCTGGCACTGGTAGAGGTGGGCTGCTGCTGCCGTACCCCACACTTGAAGACGCTACCGCACACTGCTGCCGCTTAGAGTAAGCATATTAAGCAAGTAGCCTTCAGACGGAAGTCACGGAAAATCCACAGTAATTTTCCTTGTGAAAGGTGGGGGAGTGAGCAGCGGCTCTGAAGAATTTGCATATCTAAGTGACAACATGTACTCATATGCGCGCATGTCTATTCCTGTGCTTCCACATGTATACACGTGCACTACTATCCTGTCCCTCCCCCAGGAAAAAGACACACTTAAAAAAAAAAATCTCTTGAAACTACTTCTGTCTCAACAGTGGGAAGAGTGGAGAAATTCACGCCTTCAGCAGTTCACACGTATATATGTCATGTAAAGATACAAGCCGACGATACCACACGTACATGCTAGCCGATGGACACCCACGTGTGGATCTCCACGTGTACACACATACATTGTAGGTGGAGTTGTGAAAAAGCATTCATGACGGGCACTTAAGAAAATCCGAATGCATCGCGCACATCTCGTAAAATGTCTGGATGTAAAGGGGGGACCGCTACACAAATGGCAGAATGCGACCATTCATAGTTGTTAAAGGAAACTCCAAGAACCGTACGCAGAAGCCTATAAAAATTCAAGAAAGGCTTCTACAAAATGTTCAAGGAACCTCCTACACCTACTAAATTGCGCAGTTAACATCACCAAAGTGTGCGACCAGGCCTCAATTGGGACAGAGTTTGTCTTCCAAGGAGGGTGCAAACGTCAATGCTAGATACTGTTAGAGTACGGAAAGTATACAAGTAGGATCGTTGACAAAGCTTGTAACAGCCCTTCGTGCCACAAGAAGACTTCACTTCTATCAAGACGGTATCCAGAGAGCAATGATAGACCCTATTAGAGTACCGAAAGTATACAAGTTGGGTGTCTGAGGAAGTTTGTAACAGCCCTCGGTGTCTAAAAAAACCTCCACTTCCGTCACTTGACGCCATCTGCTACACACGTGCGTATATTTCTATCACAAATGGTTCTCTGCCTCCCTCCGTTCATTCCGTCTCCCACTCTTTGATATTGACTACCCGAACCCCGCGAGCGCAGGAATATAATGGATGGAAATACATAATTGTAGACGATTACCTGGAAAATATAGCTTCTGTGTAATAGACGCATGCCTAAATAAAGAAGAGGTAAGATTCACCTTATAATGGATGGAAATACATAATTGTAGACGATTACCTGGAAAATATAGCTTCTGTGTAATAGACGCATGCCTAAATAAAGGAGAGGTAAGATTCACCTTAGGTGAAGGAAGTAATGATGCGTGGGTACAGGACAACGAGCACGTGTAGGAGATATAGGTGTATAGGGCTTCAGAGTATACACACCTGCACATGACCTGCAACTATATAAATAAAGGCTCCTACGTGTATGTATTTGTATGGGGGTGCGGAGGCGGCAGGCGCAGAAGTGACAGGTGAATATTTCTGAGGAGAAGATGTGTGGAGAAACAAAACAGAAAATGGTGTGTACAAATAAATGATTACGAGTTATACAAATGCACCCAGGGCCCTCGGTGTATGAAAAATATATGTGTGTGACACGCGTATCTGAATTTGTGTAGGATGGGCCAGGACGCAAATGCGTGTAACTCGTATAGACATATGCCAGGTAGACATACATAGACACGTATCCGTGTACACATGTGCAGGTCTATACATGCAGGGCTACCCCGTGCGGAGTGGTGAGGCCTCCCTTGCCTTCTCATGCCACTTTAGCCGCGCGTGTACGCGTTGATTCACTGAAGGACGCACACGCATCTCTTAGCAGGAGATTACGTGCTACTACACACACATATATATTCAGGTGTGAGCAAAATTGGCAGTAGTTATGCGTATTGCCAGTGCGCTCGTTCGTGTAGAAATATATATATGCACATACGTATGGATGGATATACATTTATGTGCACGTGTTTGTTGAGTCCATAATCTTTTGACTCTACGAAGTGCAGATGACAGTAGAAAATATGTGTAGCGCTGCCCCATTCGCACAAACCGCTTTGCCTCTGAACACACCTATACGCGATACTTGGATTCCAGGAGTCGCGCGCTTGCGTGAGCAGCACATTACATGGATGTGCATTAGATTCACACACAATTTAACATACGTATACATGTGTATATACATGTATCTACACTTGTGTAGGTACGTGAGTATGTGTACCTGTATGTACGCTTTTGTCTGTATTCGTTCAATTGTATGCGTGGAGCGGCTATCTATATACACGTATGTGTGTATATACATATATATGTATCTCTGTCTCTCTCTCTATACATATATATATATATATGTTAGTGGTATGTGATGCGTTACCACACCGAGTGTGTCAGTACCTACGTGTCACGCGGGTACCTCATCTCTGTATGCTATGCTGTAGCGACGTGTGTGCAAGCAAATACTTGTACATGTTTACCGCGAAGTGTTCGCGTTCATGTATACGCAAATATGCATGCGTCCAAATATGCGTACGTATATTTGGCGGTTTAGAAGTGTATCTGTACGGGTACAAAGACGCCGACGTGTAGGGCTACGTGGGCTATCGAATGCTTGTGCACGTATGTAAGTGTGTGCACCTATGCCTGTGCCTGTCCGTGTGTGTGTCAACGCGTTTGCGGCGTAGAAAATGTGGGCGATGAATGCGCGTGTAAAGGTGTGCCCTTCGCGTTGTATTATGGGGCACGGTGTGGCGAATATCTGTATTTGTATATATAAATATATATATACACACGTATTTGCAAGTACACGTATATACCAGTGTGGATGTCGTGTACGTCTGTGTGAATGCGAAGTTTGTACAAGAAGTACTTACTGAAGAGAGCTGACTTGCTCCTTTGCTTTGACCCCCGAGGTGATCCCACATGCAGCTTAGTAAAGCACTGCAGCCATGCTGGAAGCAGCTGCGGGATCAACAGTAGGATCAGCACGAGCAGCAGCAGTACCGGTAGTCCACGTGTACCAGCAACTGCAGTCAAGTGGCGCACACCTGGAGCCGACGCAGAACAGGACGAACGGCAACAGCAGCAAAGCAGTAGGCACTGCAGTCGCAAGTGGAGTACCAATTAGAGCAGCAGCAGACCAAGAGAGGCAAGGCGGCAACCGCAGCTGCGAAAGCAAAGGCAACGACACGAAACTGAGGCAAGGCGATTGCAACAGCAATAGTAATTCGGACAGCGACAGCAGAATAAGCGACCCCAGCAGCAGAGAGCTTGTTGCAGAACAGCATCGGCAACAGCAGCAGCATCACAGCGAATCTACTCCTGCCTCCAGGGCTGCATAGGGCTGCCTTTTGTGTGTGTGTGTGTGTGTGTGTGTAGTCTTCTCACACGTACAGCAAAGACTGCGAAGATGGCGGCAGCGCAGCACCATCAGCAGCCGCGGCGATGACCGCAGAACAAGCAACGTCGCAGCGTTACCAACACAAGCGCGGATTCTCGACGGGGTGCTGCAGCAGTAGCAGTAGTCGTAGCCACACCACTAATAACGAGACGGCCGCAGAAGGCACAGGAGCAAAAGCGGCGGCGCCGGTCGCACTCGTAGCAGCAACAGCAGCAACTGCAGAAGAAAGATCAGCACCCGAGCCGCAGACGAGGCTGCAGTATGGCAGGGGACACATAGCGCTAGCACTCGGACGTAGCAGCACCGCCCCGTACGCAGTGCAAGCCCATGTGTGTTGCATGCATCATCAGTACACGGGCAGCAGCAGAGGCAGCGGCAGAGAAGAAGTCGGGTGCGGTCCAGAGGGCTGCAGCTGGCTGGCTGCGGCAGGGCGGGAGCAGCCGTAAGGGTCGTGTCAGGAGGATTGCTACGTGGGACTGAGAGCCAGTCAAAGCGTCCGCCCGAAAGAAAGAAGAACACGTGGAAGCGGAGGGACGGGAGGGGAGTTTCAACGTGAAGTTTATGCATGCAGAGGAAGAGCGCGAAACTCAAGAGCCATGTGCTGCAGCAGCTGTCGATGATGCTGCCTGCACACTGCCGCGCCAGCAGCGTCACACGCGAGGGGCTGGGGGCGCAACAGCAGCAGTAGTCCTTCGGCGGGGCACAGAGCAGCTGCAGCAGCAGCTCGCCTTGTCTTCTCTGTTCCGTCCACTTTTTAAACTGATACACATGCAAAGCTGCAGCAGCTGCTGCGGCTACACAGCTGCTGCAGCTGCTACGGCCTTCCTCCCCTCCTTTTGGAATGCTGCTTGTTGCTGCACCGCCGGCCCACACGTTTCCTGCACAGCTGCATCTCCTACCGCTGCCGCGTCTTCTTCCCCTCCAGCTGCTGTCCACCGTCTGCTGCAGATCTGCCAGATTTCCCCCTCTTCTGCTCGGCAGCATCTCTTTTCCAACGACCTGGCCACACAGCGGCAGCGTCAGACAGTGCGGGCGCAGGCGGCCGCCTACAGCAGCCGCCGCCGCGGTGTGACTGTCGTCCACCTCCCTGCAGCGGCTCCTGCGCTTCTCTCTCTCGCAGAGACCTCCCCTGTACAGAAAAGAGCCCTGCTGTCCACAGTTTTTCTCTTTTCTTCCCTGCGATCTTGCATCAGGCTGCCGGCAGTGCTGCACGGGGCTGCTGAGCTGCTGCGTCCCACCCCTCTGTCACAACACCTGCCACAGCTGCTGCTGCTGCTGCCGGAAGACGCCGCGGCGCGCTGCAGCAGCGGGAAAAAGCGGCGTCTGCAGACTCTCCTGCAGCGCGCGGATGCATGCTGTTGCTGCTTCTGTTACTGCGTCTTCGTGTGTGTCCTCCTGCTGCTGTTAGTAAGATCTGCTGCTCATACGTTCTCTCTGCGGCAGCTGGTGCTCTCGTGTGTACGGACCCACTCCTGCTGGTGCTGCTCACGCCGTGCCGCTGCTGCTGCTGCTCACGCTGTGCCACTGCTGCTGCTCACGCTGTGCCACTGCTGCTGCTCCGCGGTCGACCTGCCGCTGCGCTTGTTGTTCAGCCGCCCCCTCCCGAGGTAGCGACTACAGCTGCTGTATTGCAGGAGCGCGTTAGAAATGCTGCTGCTCGACTGTCTGTCTGCTTGCGATGCTTCTGCTGCTGCCATTGGTCTCATCGCCACCACGTTCTTCCGCATTCGCTGCCTCTTCGAGCACGCAGCTGCGGGGTCCTGCTGCAGTTCCACGTTTGTGAATCGCCCCCGCGCGTCTGCTTGAGCCGCTCCGAGCAACAGAGCCTTCTTCGCGGTCGGAGCTCTCACATTCTGACTGCTCCTCCTGTGTCTGCTGCTGCTCCTGTGTCTGCTGCTACTCCTGTGTCCGCTGCTGCTCCTCTGTCCGCTGGTGCTCCTCTGTCCGCTGCTGCTCCTGTGTGTGCCGCTGCTCCTCAGGCTGGTGCTACTCCTGTGTCCGGTGCTGCTCTTCAGTCTGCGGCTGCTCCTGAGTTTGCTGCTGCTTCGTAGTCTGCGGCTGCTTCGGAATCTGCTGCTGCTGCAGCCGCCGTGTGCAGCTTCACTCCCGTACTTCCACGTGGACCAGCTATACACCGCTGCAACACCAGACCACCAAGCAGCGGGCAGAAACTGCGGCAACCACGTGCTCGTGGAGACGAGGAAGCGCAGGCGTTACAGGAGGACAACCGAGCAGCTGCTGACGTCTCTACTGTCGCGTCAATAGCAGCAGCAGCAGCAAGTGTAGAATCAGTAACAGCAGCAGCAGCAAGTGGGGCAACAGCAGCAACAGCAGCAGCAGCATCGGTTGCATCAGTATTAGCAGCAAGTGTAGGTAGCATCCGTAGAACCGGCGAGTGCAGCAGCAGCAGCAGATGTCGCAGCAGCAGCAGATGTAGCAGCAGCAGCAGAGGTAGCAGCACGTGTAACAGCAGCGGGCGTGGGAACAGCAGCAGCAGATGTAGCACCTGCAGCAGCAACGCTTGTCCCGCAAACTGCGGCAACATGGATAACGAGAACAGCAGCAGCAGCGGCCCGCGCTCGTCCTACGGGCCAGCGTGGTGCATGCGTTTTGCCTCCCCGCTGCCTCCGGGAGACATTCCGCGTCCTCCTGATACGCCGCAGTTCAAGCTGCTGCCTCCTGTTTCGGCCCTGGAGCTGCTGCTGCGCAGGACGGACTGCTTCCGAGCCGCAGCAGCAGCAGAAGGCACCGCCGCAGCCAAAACTGCGTCAGGAGGAGGAGTTGCAGCAGCAGCAGCAACATGCGGAGGAGGAGGAGGAGAGCAGGGCGTTACCCCGCTTTACTATCATCTGTCACGTTCGTTCCGCCTCCTGCATCCGTTCATGTTGCAGGACTGCTGGTGGCGGCGGAAGCAGCAGCAACGACTCCGCTATGCGGCAGGGCTGCTGCGGAGAGTCGCTGCTCGTTGTCGGCTCAGGCGCCTGCAGCAGCAGCAGCCCTCAACAGCAAAACGCACGCAGAGCAGCCCGCAGCAAGCGCAAGTCGAGAATTCGCCGCCGGGGCCTCACAGTGCGACAGCGCCCAGCGGCAGCAACAGCAGCATCGGACAGACCCCACACAGCAGCAGCAGCAGCGGTGTTGCCAGTAACGGCTGCAACGGGGATGCTTCAGAAGGCGAAAGAACACCAGCGCAGGTGCAGCGCGCAGCAGGGGGCCCCACGGCAGGCTTGCATCCCGGCACCAAGCGAGAAGGCTTTCCTCCGGAGGAGAAGGAGGAGGAGCAGCAACAGCAGCAGCTGGCGTCCTCCCAGCGGAGACGCTCCATCCAGGAGGACGGGCAGCAGCAACAACAGCAGACAGAGGGAGAGCGACAAGAACCAGCGGAGGAGCCACACGAAGAGGACGAGAAGAAGCAGCAGCTGCAAGGGGAGGAGGACGAGGAAGAGCAGGAGATGGAGCAGCAACAGCAGCAGCAAGGGGGGGCAGGGGGGGGGTCTGTGGGGTATCGGAGGAATGGTGGGAAGTGCACGGCTGAGGAAGGAGACTGTCTCTGCGTCAACGCCGCAGCTACATGGAGGCTTCCAGTGCTTCTGCGTCAACGCCGCCGGCGATACGTTAGCAGCTGTTGCTGCTGACCACCTCCACATCTATCACGTCGCCACAAAGACGCTACAGGTGTCGTTGCCTCTGCCTTTCCCTGCTGCTTCATCGCCCTCTTCGTCTCCTCCAGCAGCAACGGATGTTCTTTCTGTTTCTTCCTCTTCTTCTGCTTCCTCAGCGCAGCAAGAGGTCGCTAGCCCTCCTCCTTGTCGTCCAGCTGCTGTTGCTGCTGCCTCGCCTGCGTCCTCGGACGTACCCGACATTCCTCCTGCTGCTGCGACGTACAAGACGGGCTCTGCAGCTCCTCCTGCCGCTTCTGCCACGCCTGCAGAGGATCATTCTGCGGCTGCAGCACGTGACTCAAACTTCATCCGCCCCGGCGGCAACAACAGCGGCAGCAGCAATACCAACAGGAGCAGCAACAGCAGCAACAACGGCAGTAGCAACAACGGCAGTAGCAACAACGGCAGTAGCAACAACGGCAGTAGCAACAACAGCAGTAGCAACAACAGCAGCAGCAGCAACAGCAGCAGCAGCAACAGCAGCAGCAGCAACAGCAGCAGCAGCAACAGCAGCAGCAGCAGTAACAGCAGCAATACCAGCAACAGCTGCAGCAGCAGCAGCGGCGGCGCTGGCCCTGATATGCTTGCGGGGGTTGTTGCGCCTTACGCACCTATACGCTTTATGACGTTTTTCGACGAAGATCGCCTGCTGCTGGTAGCGACGGCGTGTGGTCACGTCTTTCTGTATTTCCTTCTGCAGCAGCCGCAACCTATATTGCTGGCGCACATCGCACTCCAGCCTGCCTACCGCCAAGCTCTTCAGAAGCTGCCCTTCCTGCTCGCCTCCGGCCCCCTCGCAGCACAGCAGCAGATCAACGAGCAGCCGCAGCAACGGCAGCGCTGCGCAGAACAGCAACAGAAAGAACGGCAGCGTCGACAGCTGCAGCAGGGTGGAGAGCAGCAGCAACAGCAGCAGCAGCAAGAGCACGACGAAGAGAAGACGAGGCAGGAAAAGCAGTCTGGAGAGCAGCAGCAGCAGCCTGGAGAGCGTGAACAGCAGGCCGCAGAGCAGCAGCAGGAGGAGGAGCAGCGGGAGAGTGAGGTGGAAGCGTGGGCCTGTGCAGCCAGACAGCAGGCGGCTGAAGCGTTTTGTCGGTCTTCTGTGAGCAGTATTCAAGACTGCAACGGCGGAAGCACGAGCCGCAGCAGCAGGAGCAGCAGCAGGAGTCTGCAGCTGATCAATTCCTTTTCGAACGGGCCACCAGCAGCAGCAGCAGCCGTTTCTTCACCGTCTCCTCCGACAGGCCCAGCCCCGGACTCGGAAGACGTTTCTCTTCCTTTGTCATCCTCTGCGTCTTCTGCTGCAAGAAACCGTTCAGCAGCAGCGTCGTACAGCAACAAGTACGCCTCTGCTTCTCCCCCTTGCGGACCTCGGAGAAGAGGGCGCGCCGCAGCAGCAGGTGGAGGCCCAGCAGGAGGAGGAGGAGCAGCAGCAACGGGAGAAAACAGCATTATATTGAAAGGCATACATCCGCTGGAAGTGCGCTACCCGCCTTTGGTGCTGCTTGGCGCACACCGCAGCAGTGATGCATGGCGCCTGGCTTCTGCAGCTGCTGCCCTCGCCGTTGCTGCCGAGTGCCCTGCTGCTGCTGGCAGTGCTGCGTCCGCTGCAGCAGCAACAGCGGTAGCAACTGGGGACCAGAGACGCTGCTGCCAGAGGCAGTCTGCAGCGTCGGTGCCTGCTGCCGCAGCAGAAGGAGAAATCTGCTGCAGCCAGCAACACGCTGACAGCAGCAGCCCACATGGCTGTTGTTGCACTTCTTTGGAGTTGGCTGCAACAGAGTCGAGTCCCAGCTGCCTTCCCCACAGACGAGCGTGCACTCGGCGAAGTTCTGCTGCAGCTGGTGTAGAGAATGCTAGGCAGTGCAGTCGAGTCGCTGCTGCCTGTGCTGTACGTGACTGCACATGGGCTGCTGCTGCGGCTCCTGCTGCAGCCCCAGCACTCGCTGCTGCTCCTGCTGAGCATGTTGCAGCGGCCGTTTCTCCTTTTCCTGGTTCTCCTGTAGCCGCTGCTTCTTCTCCTGTTGTAGCTGCTGCGCCTGCTGCTGCTGTTGCTCCGACTGGCGTTGGCAGAGGCGCCCGCGGCAGGGTCGTTGTTGCACCGGTCAAAAATGAGAAGACGTGCACAGGGAGATGCTGCTGCTGCTGCCGGTCGGTACAAGGAGAAGCGGCGCAGAGGCAGCTGGCAGCTGCAGGTAGACCAGGAAAACTTGTGCTGCTGCTGACGTGCGCCATCGCAGCAGAGTCTTGCTATACCGCTCCCTTGGTGCTGCAGTTCGATTTACGCCCCACCCGCTTGCTGCTGCAGTTTCTGAAGCAGCAGCAACAGCGAATTGCAAGCGCCTTAGTCCCCCCTCTCATCGCTGCAGCTTCTCTTCGCTTTCCTCAGCAGCACCACGGGCTGCGGCAACAGCAGCAGCTACAGGGACAGCAGCACCCCCCAGGACAGTGCGCATGCAGGAACGGGAGGCAGAGGCAGACCCCTGCTGCTGCATCTGCTACTTCGTACTGCTGTAGTAAAGAGGCTTCCACGGCAGCAGCAGTGACCAGTTCTCCTGCAGCAGGTGCTGGGCGTGGGGAGAGTGGTTCTCGAGCTGCTGCTTTTGATGGGGGTAACAGTGCCGCTGCTGCTGCGTACACTGCTTGCACTAGCGGCAGGCGCACGAGGAGCGGCGGCAGAAGCAGCAGAAACAGCAGCGCCAGGAACATCAGAAGCAGTCGCGACAGCAACAGCAGCGGTGACAGCAGCAGCAGGACTGTTGACGATAGTTCCTCCGCATGGCTCCGGTGCAGCAATAACGCAGGTCGGCTGCAGCAGGACAGAGGACGGTCTGCTCTCCAGATAGAAGAGCTGGACAGAGAGCAGCAGCAGCTGAATGTAGCAAGAGAAGAAGAGCTGCACTACCCTTCTGCTGTGCAGGGCGAAGGGGCTGCGGCTGCTGTTTCTTCGTGCCGAAGTTTGCGTATGGCGCTCGAGCTGGTTCAGAGCTTCCCGTTGCAGCTGCTGCCTTCTCCGTTCCCCTGCTGCTCCGCCACAGTTTCGTGGAGAAGCAGCTACACGCTGCTGCCTGCAGCAGAGGCAGCGCAGAGGCGGTGTGTGGCCGGGGACAGTGACTCCCTCAGCAGTAGCAGCAGCAGCAGCCATCCGAGCTGCTGCGGTAGTAGCGGCAGTATGACGCAGCAGCACCGGCAGCAGCAGATCTACATTTCTTCCCGAAGCGAGTACGTCTTCCCTTTTTGCACCTTCTGGGTGCAGCTGCCTGCAGCAAGCCCTGCTGCATCAGCAGGAGACGCTGCCATCTCCCCGTGCGGTACCACTCGTTTCCATACCAGCTGCAGCAGCACTATCAACGTCGATTGCAGGGGAAGCGAGAACAATAACAGGAGCCTCGACAGGAGTAGGAGTGACGGCAGCAACGACAGTCCGTCGAGCAGCTGCAACAGGAGCACCGCTTCCAAAAGCGCTGCGGTTATCACCGGCAGCAGCAGCAGCAGAAACGGCGACACCACGCCTTGCAACGGGGGGTACACTTCGAGGGAGAGCGAGAGACAGCACCAAGTGCAACAGCAGCAGCAGCAACAGCAGCAGGAGCAGGAGCCACAATTGAGGAAGAAAGAGACACCGCAGCTCGCACAGCAGCAGCTGAAGTTTGCCGAAGAAAAGGAGGCGCAAGGGCACCTTGGGGGATCTGTGGAGGAGCAGAGGACACAGCAGCAGCAGCAGCATTTGGAAAGCGAGCAGGAAGAAGCAGCAGCCACTTCGACGGGCGAGACATGGTGGGAAGCAGGGCAGAGGCTGGACGCTTCGTTATTACGGCCAGTACGTTCCGCGTCAGCAGTCCGACAGGCGTGGCTGCTGCAGCAACACCACCTACAGCGACGGCGTGCGGAGCCGCAGCAGCAGTTCGTCTGCGGTACGAAGAAGCCTCAGCACGAAGAAAAAGAAGAGACGGAGGAGCAGGAGAGGGACTTTGACAAGGAAGAGGAGGAAGCGGAGAAAGAGGGAGAAGAGGAGAAGCAGGAGGAGCAGCAGCCACATGGATCGCTTCGAGAGCTTGTATGTGTTGCATGCCCTGACGGATATGTGTGGCTGATTGATTGGCGGCGCCGCGGACAGCAAGTGGCTCTGCGAAGACGCATGCAGGAGCTGCAGCGGCAGGACCGACCGCAGTTTTGCCAGCAGCATTCTGAAAGCTGCTGCTGCAGCTGCTTTCCCTGTTGCGGCGGCTCCTGCTGCAGGAGCAGCTGGCGATTTACATGTGAAGGCGGGTGGTGCGGCGCCGGTTCGAGCGGCCGTCGAGTCTCCTGCTGGGGGAATTCCAGCGGCTGTAGCAGCAGCGGGAGGAGAGAGGACGGCCGCAGCAGGAGTAAGGAGAGAGAAGACGAGGAGGACAGGAGAAGAAGCAGCAGCTGCAGTGGTGGAGAAGACTGGGGAGAAGTGGGCTGGAGCAGCGGCAACGGCAGCAGCGCCAGGAGCAGCGGCAGAGAGCGCTGGTGGAGAAGTGGCAGCAGCAGTCGAGAAAGGTATTGCTGCAGCGGAGTGCTGAGGAAGGAAAGTACTTTTGCGTGGTTGCTGCAACAGCTGCGGATAGCAGAACGGCGAGCAGCAACAGCGGCGATAGCAGGAAGGACGATGATAGGTCCGCCGGCAGCAGCAGCAAGGGAAGTGAGTGTGCGAGACGACGGGGAAGTGTTGCTGCTGCGGTGCGCAGATAGACTGCTGGTCGCTCGTTTGGTGTACTCGTGGAAGTGCTCCCTGCTGGAGAGGAAGACGCTGCTCCGCATGCACCGGGAGCAGCAGGAGGAACAAGGCGCCCAGTTGGCGCAGCAGCAGCAGCGTTTGCTGCAGCAGCAGCTGCTGCAGCAGCGAGAAAAGGCTGCAGCAGCGGCGCGGCGGAGGAGCGGAGGCGCCGCTCGTGGGTGTGGCGCCGCGGGAGCAGCAGCCACAGGGAAGGGCGGAGGAGGGGCAGGAGGATTTGGGGCTGGCGGAAGAGGAAGGAGAGGAGGCTTAACAGGAGCAGCAGGTCGGACAGGAGCAGCAGGGGGAGGCAGAGGATTTGCAGCAGCAGCAGCGAGAAGGCTAGCAGCTGGCGTCGCGGCGTGCAGACCGTCGGCAGGGACAACAGGAAGGAGGGGAGCAGCAGCGGGACGAAGAGGAGGACGCGCAGGTGCCGGCGCTGGAGGAAGAAGAGGAGCAGCAAGGGGCGCAGGAATAGGAAGGGCAGCAGCCGCAGAGAGACGACAGGAAGCCGCTGGCTTCCGAGTGGACAGAGCAGGAGAAGCAGCGGCAGGTGGCAGGCCTGTGGGAAGGCCAGCGAAGCGCGGAAGCAGCAGAGGACATGCAGCAGCAGCAGCGAGTCGTGGGGGAGGGGCTGCAGCGTTAAGGAAGCGGCGACGGGTTTGGGCAGGGGGTATGCGATACGTCCAGCAGCGCGAAGAACCAGAGGGAGAGCCGCAGCAGCAGGACGGCCTTAGCAGCTGCAGGGAGGAGGCCGTCGAGGACGCAAAGAAGCAGCAGGAGCAGGCGACGTTGCGGCAGGAGCGAGAACAGGCAGAGGACGACCGTTTGAGTCGGCGTGAGAAGGACGAAGGGCCGCAGGCTGTTACTTCTCCCTCTGAAGAAGAAGCCACAGAAAATGCCAAACACTCTCTGAAGAGCGAAGGAGATGGGCGTACGGGAGATGGAAAAGAGCCAGGAGAAGCCAATGGCAGCTGCGGCACTTCCGACGTTAGCAGCGACAGTAAAAGTCGTCGTGCATGCAACAGGTACACCGACGGCGCTGCTGCTGCTGCTGCGCCTCCAGACGAGACCGACGCAGCAGCAGCGGCGCCTGCAGAGAGCAGCAGCAACACTTTCGACAGCAG
>KL647295.1:516985-557706 GCA_000727475.1 Sarcocystis neurona | reverse complement strand
GCAGCAGCAGCGGCGCCTGCAGAGAGCAGCAGCAACACTTTCGACAGCAGCAATAGCAGCGACGACGGCAGCAGCAGCAACAGCAGGGAGAGCGGCAGCAGTCAGAGGAGCAGTAGCAGCGACACCCGGAGGACGACAGATCGAAAGGACGGCGGAATTGGTCTCGCGCAGAGATTTGCAGCAGCAGCAGCAGCAGGGGGGAGGAGGAACGCCTTGCCGAACAACGACTGGAGCAGCAGCAGCAGCAGAGGAAGGAAGGGAGGTTTCGGCAGCGCTGGTAACGAATGTGGAAACAACGTTGTCAAGGAAGAACGGCCGGTGGAGGCCGAGGCGACGCAGCAGCACGAGTCAGAGCAACCCGCTCCTGCAAGAGCTGCTGCTGCTTCTGAGGAAAAAAAGGAAGAAGACGAAGCGCCTGCAGGAGAAGGGAAGGGAAGCGACAAGTACTGCGCGGAGGAAGCAGCGGCTGCAGGGACAGCGCGAGGCGCACGAGCAGAGGCAAACAGTGCAGCAGCCGACAGCGCGGCAACAGAAGGAAGCGCCTTCCACAAAAAAGAAAAAGGCTGCGCAGGAAGGGGAACTTCAGCACTGCAGCAGCAGCAGCACCAACAACCGGATGGGAGGGCCCATCCGGCGGCGGGCAGCGAAGCAGCAGGAGCCGCAGCCGACGTGAAAGGAGACGCAAGAGAAGATGGGAAGGCGGTAGGTGAAGGAAGAGCAGAAGGAGAAGAAGAAGACGGAGAGGCAGCAACAAGAGAGTTCGAAAGGGCATGGGAAAGACAGGAGCAGCAAGTGTCGGAAGAAGAGGAGGAAGAGGAACAGGACACAGGGCAGGTATTGACGATAATCCAGTTTCTACAGATCGACTGCGTGCAGCGAGAGCGGTATACCACCTGCAGTCTCCCAAGTAGCGGCGCGGCGTTGGGGAATTTTGCTGCCGTCGCAGTAGAACGAAGCGGCCTGGCTGCGTTATATATTTTAGATTTGTCTGCGGTCGTTGCTGTCGACGCCAAAGTTGTAGTGCTGGAAGCTGCCAAGCTTTTCCCCTTCCGGCAGATTCACTGGGTCTCTGAGGCGGCGATGACCGGCACTGCTGCTGCTGCTCCAGGCGCTGGTGCGGCGCAGGGCGCCGCGGCCGTTGCAGCAGCTGCTGCGGCTCTTGCTGCGACTGCTGCTGCCGCGGATATTCACAGCTGCTGCAGCCGGCCTGCCGACTTCGCATCCCGCTGCTGCGGCTACTGCTTTTCCTGCTGCTGCAAGCGCGCGAGGACGCGTCCAGTGCGTGCTGCAGCTGCGGCACCGGGGCGAGCAGCAGAAGAACAAGCAGCAGCAGCGGAAAAAGGAGAGGGAGAAGGAGCAGCAGACACAGGAGTGGGAGAAGGCAGTGGAGGAAAGCGTGGCATATCTTTTTCAGTCGGTTGCGACTGCAGCGCGTCTTCGGAGCCACGGGAGAACAAGGAAGAGGTAGAGGAGGAGCGAGGGGAGCAGCACCGGCGCTGTTGCTGCTGTTGCACACAAGGACAAGAAGGTCCCTGCGTTTGTTGCTGCTGCTGCTGCAGTCAGGTTTGTTGCGGCAGGACCTGCAGCCCTGGACACGCCCTTGCAGCGCGCGCCGAGACTTGCAGGTCAGCAGCGAGGCATGTCGTCCACTTCGGGGGAGAGCGAGATGCAGCGGCAGCAGCAGCGGGACGACGAGTCACACATGCAGCAGGAGCAGGAGGAGAAGCAGAAGAGGGGAAAGCAGGAGCAGGAGAGGGAGAACGAGGAGAATTGGATGAGAACAGCAGCGGGGAGCGGGTCGCTGATAGAGGGCTCGCCGCTGGTGGTGGTATCGGTGGCACAGGGAGAGCACCAGGAGGCACGGCTGCATCAGGAGCAGCAGCGCGAGCGACCGCAGGAAGAGGAGGAGCAGGCGAAGGCGGTGGAGGAGGAAGGAGAGACAACAGCAGCAGGGGCGGGAGGGCCACAGGAAGAGGAGGTGGCGGAGGACGTGGGAGTTTCAGCTGCTTAATCGCCTTAGAGAAGAAGTGGGGCACCCTGCTGTTTTTTTACCCGAAGCAGAAGGAAACGTGGTGGCTGCTGCTGCCTGACTTTCAGCGACTGTACAGAAACCGCGAAGCACTGGAGGACGAGGAGCAGTTCGACAGAGACAGCAAGCAGCTGCCGCCGTGGATCCGCCAGACCTACACCCAGAAGCTGCAGCAGCAGCAGCGTGCGGGGCAGCAGCAGCAGCAGGATGGAGAGCAACAGCTGCAGCAGCGGAAGACAGACACAGACCAAGAGGGAGTCGTGCTGCAGGCGGGGCCAGGCGTGAGCCAACAGACGCAAGAACAGCAGCCACGCGACGTAGAACAACAACAAGAGCAGCAACAGCAACAGCAGGCCAAGCAGGCACCGGAGGGGGAGGAAGAGCAACAGCAACTGCCAAAGGCCACCAGCGCAGGCGAGGTAAGAGAACAACAGCAGCAGTTACATTCGAACCGAGTAGTAGAACGCAGTTACGTCTTCAATGGCATTGACAGATACCTCTAAGAAGCATTTCGTGTACCTGGGCAATGCGCCGGTATATGCAGGAAGTGCCACATTTGCGTATATGTCTGTCCGTCTGTTTGTCTGTCCGCCTGTCTGTGTCTGCGTGTGCCTGCCTCTCTGTCTATTACGTGTCTACTCTCTCACTGCTCGTCTACCCCTCTGCCTGTCTACCTCTCTCTCTATATATATGTGTTCTTCGCAGTGTCTCTCTACGTTTCTCATGTGTATACCCCGTGCGAATATATGTGTACATACATGTGCGTGTGTATTGGTTTGTTTGTTTGTAGATATATATATATATATATACGTGTGCCTCTTGTTCTGTGTATAGGTATATATGTATATTGCTGTCTTTCTCTCTCTTGCACGTGTGGAATACGCACAGATTTGATTTCACAGGTAGACACATATACGTAGACGTCCCTGTTTAGCTGTCGCTGCATATATTGAGCGCGATAGCAGAGAGCCACTCGGTAGCAGGAGGCGTCACCGGGGAACAGCGGCAGCAGCAGCAGCGGCCACAGGTTCGTTCGGCGACAGCGGGCAGAGTTGCCGCTGCAGGAACAGCAGGCCTCCTCGCGCCTGTCCACAGCGGCATAGAGGGAGATATTCTTGTTGCTGCTTTACCCGTTTCTGCTTCACGACGTGCTCCTCGTCTTACATTGCATGTTAGAGCTGCACACGCATAGGAATATGCATGTATACATACCTGTATGTAAAAGTACATGTAAATATGTATGCCTGTACGCGTGTGTGCGTGTATATATTTGTATGTATATATATATGTACACGTGTACATCTATATACATACGCCGCGGTATGGTAGTCTCTACTCGTAGTGTATATATGTATACATGCGGATACCGCAGTATGTAAGTGTCTGCGTATATATATATATATATATAAAGTAGACGTAGGTAGATATGTGTGGGTATGTCAGTCCCGGTCTCTCGTTGTATACCGCATATTTTCGTACATGCACATATAACGGCACGCACGTAAATCCGTATATACATGTATATATTGTATGTGCAGGTGTATGTACACCTGCACGTGTGTGTGTATGTACAGCTGTACGTGTGTGTATGTACAGGTATTTGTGTGAAGGTGCCTGGACGTGTGCATTCGACCAGCTGTAGTCACGAAGACGTCCTCTAACTGATACACGCATTTATGTATATATGTGTATGTACGCGTGCTGGGGGTAAAAAAGTTCTTCTTCTCATATATATATATATATATATATCCGTATATTCGGATATAAGAAAATGAGGTAGCCGTTTTCTCTGAATCTCTGCCTGCGTCGTAGCACCCTGGGCATGCTGCGCTCTTCGCTGTTGCTGCTGTTGCAGGGTGCGGGTGCTGCATGCACTTGCAGCGCCGCTGCTCCTGGGAGTCTGCTGCCTGGAACAGCGTTTCCTCCTTTCCTGCCCCCGCGCGCTTCAGTCGAGCCATCTCTTCTTCTGCCGCCACCTGCGTACGGCTTCTACGAACCTCTGGCTCTTGCTGCCGCTGGCGGTGCTGCTGCAGCAGCGTGGCCTGCTGCTGCTGCTGCGCCGGAGGCTGCAGGTGGGCTGCTGACTCCGGGCGCTGGAGACGAAGCAGTAGCGGCACGCCTAGCGTATGCAGCAGCAGCAGATGCAGCAGCAGCAGCATTTGACGCCGCTGTGGACGCTGTGCGGCAGGCGGATGCAGCAGCGAGCGACGCAGCTGCAGCAGCAGCAGAGACAGACGCAAGCGCAGAGGCGGCAGCTCGAGAAGAAGCAGCCGCAGCGGCACAAGTAGTCAACCGACTGCATGCGTTGCGAAGAGGCGAGGCCGTGGCCGACGAGGAGGAGAAGAAGGAGGAGGACGGTGAGGGGCAAGCGGCTGCAGCAAGAGCAGCAGCAGTTGCAACTGGGGAGAAGCAAGCAGCAGTATTTCTAGGAACGACAGCAGGGGAGAGAAGCGCAGCGATCGCAGGAAGAGAAGAAGCAACTGCGGCAGTAGAAGCATCCTTAATAGAGTGTGGGCCCTTTACGTGTGAAGCGGGAAGACAAGCAGCGGCAGCAGCTGCGCTGGAAGCTGCGGCACTGAAGGCGGCCGGCGCAGCTGTTGCTGTTGCTGCTGCAGGTGAGGATGACGTCGTGTCTGTATCTGTGTTGCAGCAGCAGCAACAGCAACAGGCGCTGGTAGCTGCTGCGCGTGTGTTGGAGAAGATGTTGCAGTGCTGCAGCAACAGCAGCGTTGCATGCCAGCGTGAGTGGGAGACAGTCGTATCTGTCTTTCTCAAGGCCTGCGCAGCCGTGTGGAGCGTACGTGCAGCCGAGCAGGCAGCCACAGCAGCAACAGCAGCAGCCGCGCGTTGCATGAGTCTTGAGCATGGCAAGGGGATGTGGGGACACCCTCTCGTATCCTTCGTTATCGAGAAACTTGCGACGTTCAGACTCAATTTCCACCTTAGCCTCCGGCAGCAACAGCAAAGGCGTACGGATCAGATGGCCGTGCAACAGCAGCCGCAGGAGGAACAACTTACCGACAACGCGGACTACCAGAGCAGCAGCTGCAGTCACAGCAGCAAGTGCAGCTGCGGGCTAAGGAACTGCAGCAGCAGGAGCAGCAAACGGGCGAGAAGACAGGGGGAGGTGAGCGGTGTGGGTTCGTCGCGCTGGGTAAGTGTTGGTACTGATTTTCAGGCAGGAGCGGCGTGGGGTGAGCTAACGGAATGGATAGAAACTGCGACGGCGACAGCAGCAGCAGCAGGGACAGCAGAAGAAGTCGCAGCAGCAGCAGGAGCAGTAGGGGTGGGAGGGGGAAGACGCAGTACAGGCGAAGCGGTGGACAGCAGCGGCCGGTCTGAAGCAGCTGCCGCGTCCGCAGAAGCTGCAGCAGGAAGGCAAGGGGAGGAAGTAGGAAACGCGGAAGCAGCAGCAGCGGCAGCAGGGGGGCGGGAGGAGGAGGACAACAGCAACGGTTCACAGCAAGACACGGCGAGAGCAGCAGCAGCAGCAGAGGCCCGAGCGCCTGCAGGATTTCCCCGTGCTGTTGCTGCTAGTAGTAGTAGTGACAATACGAGAAGTGGCTGTTGTTCAAAAAGAAAGATCACAGCGGCAGAGAAATACAGACGAGCCATGCAACGCAGTCGAGAGGGGTTCTGCAGCGTGACGACGTGGAGAGACAGCTACTGGAAATCCTACGCCGCCTCAAGTTGCGACGCAGTCTAGCGGTTATCCTGCACACGCTTCTGCTGCGACAGATGCACACAAATATGTATCTGTGTATATATAGAGAGACAGATCAGCAGGCGGAAGTACACAAGCGTACGTACACCTCGTACGGATGTACACAATCCCGTCTTCCACAGGTGTATATATGCACGTACATAAATATGCATGTGAGTGGATGGTGCTATTCTGGTACGACGCGGGGACGAGACCCATTTTCCCGCAGTCTCTTCGTATGTTTTTCTCGTGTTTGGCAACGTGGTGCACATACGCATGCGAAGGACAGTCTGTATGCGCACACGCATGCACTGCTTGGGTACTATACGTATACGTGTACAGTCGGAAAGGTATATCTCTGTGTGTGTGTGTGTGTGCGCATGTTTGTATATCCTTCATTACTTTAATACGTGTGATAATGTGCGTGTCTCTCTATCTCTGCGTATATATGTGTATATGTATACTCATATATATCTGTATGTGTGTTGAGGGGTGTGTATGTGTGTGTCTACGTGGACGGGTGTTCGCGCGCCCATGAGACCCCGGACTAGGATCGACGAAGACTTTTGCTTCGATCGATGCCATGAATCTGCTGAGCTGCACACGTTTCCACACAAAAGGCGTGTTTTGCTTCCCCTCTCTGTCACTTCCCCTTTTCCCCCTACACGCGTACACGTATGTATTTAAGTCATTCATCACACCTATACCTGTGCAGACATACATACATAGAGACGTAGATATATAGATACATACGTACATGCGTATATACATTCATACATACATACATACGTATACATACATACGTATACATACATACGTATACATACATACGTATACATACATACGTATACATACATACATATACATACATACATATACATACATATACATACATACATATACATACATACATATACATACATACATATACATACATACATATACATACATACATATATATACATACATACACAAACACACACACACACACACACACACACACACAAATACGCTTTAATATATATGCTCCCCCGGGTGTTTCTGGCTGTGTTCCACTATGCGTATAAGCGTATACGTATAAGTAATATACGTGCGTATAAATGTGTATAGACGTGTATGTGAAGAACTCTCCGCACGTAAGTATATGTACGGGAAGCCGTTTTGTGTGGCTTCTTGTGCGTAAGACTGCGTGAACCCGAGCCACGTCTGGCGCAACCTTCCTTGGTGCTTGCCTGCAGTGTTCACAGGCGTATGGCTGTGAAGAGCGAACGTCCTTCTGTGGATTTTTTTGGTGGGCGTGTGTGTGTATACATTTGTGTATACGCATGTGCGCAGAGAGAGCGGGAGAGAAGAAGCAAGGAACAGCAGCAGCAGCGGCAGCAGTCTGAAGCTCATAATAGATGTGCCGCTTACTTCTCTCCAGTTCGCTGCTGCTTAGATCTGCCAATAATCACAACTTCTACCAAGCATCCAGATACAAGTACACTTCCCTCCGAGCCTCAATGCACAGGATACTTACGCGCGTTAACCAGTATCTCTCTCTGTGTATATGCGTATATATACGTCTGTATAAACCGGCGCATATTCATATGTAAACATCCCTGTGTGTTTGTGGAAATGTGTCTTGGTCGGTATTTCCATACATACCCATATGTAAATATACGTATATATGGATACGTATCCATACCCACTATTCATGATTGTGAATACAAGAGGTCTTTGCAAAGCGAGCAAGCACTTTTTACATGTCCGCATGCTTGAAGATAATATACATGTGTTCGATAAGTGTGGCCACACACATCTCCGCAGGCACCTGCATCTGCATACGTAGGTATATCGTTATGCATGTTTTTTGGTGCTTCTGTGTGTTCGTGTGTGCCCTGCTTGTTTACAAGCGTGTATATATAAATAGAGAAAGAGAAGGATAGACCTACCAAGGGAAGGGTTCCCGCTATTTGTCAAGAATAAGTGGGTGCGTGCGCGCAGGTGAAGAAGCTTTGTCTGAGCGCTTCTGCACACGTATCCATGCATGTCATCTTACTGTTTTCCTTTTGGATAAATGTAGAATCTCCTCATTGCGTGTCTGCTCCTCCATTATGCTCATTTGCCTCTACATTTTTGGGAAATAGTTGTGGGAATGTGTGTGCGCGCAACTGTGTCCGTTACTTGTCGGTGGCGCTTCTCCGCGGTCTCCTGGCTGATTGGGCTCCCTACTTTCGGCGGAGTTTCATTTCTTCCTCCTCCTCTCTTCCTCACGCATCCTGTTGCACGACGCTGCTGCGTTGCAGTGTGCTCCTGTTCGAGGACACCTTTGGTTTCCTGCGTGAGCAGGCTACCCCTCTGTACAATCACCTTTGCACATAAATAAGCACGCGTATATCTACACGTGTGTAGGTCTTTACGTATTTACGTGTAAACGCAGCTATCCACGTGTATGTATACATACGTTTATCTCCACGTGTGTATATGTAAGTACGTGTGCATTACGTGTAAACACGTACACAGTTGTTAGGAGGTGTCCTTTCCGCTTGCAAGTCGATATACGCAGATGTGTACTCGCATTCATTTGCGGCTACCGGGCAACATCTATTCACACGAAGACGTCTTGCTCACAGGAATAGACAGGTGTATGCTTGTAAGTACATCGATATACACATACATGTGTAGGTCTATCCGCGTGCGAATGCACGTGAATGTACGAGTGTGTGCGCACCGGTGTATGTGCATCCCTACTAGCTTACGGGTACTCGCGCTTCATACCCATATCGGGACATACCCACACGTAGATACGTTTTGAGCGTAGGCTCCATCTCTCCTCAGATTTGAGAGAGGTTTCTTAATACACGCACGTCTTTCAATATATATAGGTGTATATGTGTAAATCACTAGACACTTGTTGCAAATCAGTCTCTCTTCCCTTTCTATGAGGAGAATCTTTTCTTCACCTCCGTCGAAAGCGCACGCTAAACTCTCTTTACACATGCCCTTTTCTCTGTATTGGTCCTTGACAAAAATCCCTGCACTCTTTAAAGAGATGGACGCGACAGTGGCCTGCACTGCACGATTGCCGCTCCGCAGCAGCCCTTGGTCTTTCACGCACACCGAGTTCCCCTGAATTATAACACTTGTACGTCCGCAGGCCCTCTCATGTTCTGCGTGAGGCGCAGCTATTATATTTCAGAATTGCGCGCCTGTGCGCTACGCACCAAACCACCGCTACAGTTTCACACGTTACAAGTAGGTCCTGCGTGCGCATTCTTTGCGTGCACCATCTGACTCCGCGTGTACACTGCCCACCTGCGTGCACACTTTATGCACAGGACACGCATAGCGTTTGGACGCGCTGTACGTACAGCGTGTATACACACTGAGAGGACACGTGCTGCATGCAAACTGCATGAATGCAAAAATACTGCCGTCACGTTACGTCGCGCGCATCCAGCCTGCAGGCACGTGTACCGCAGCCGTGTAGACATGTGCTGCGCGCATACTCAAACTGCGCACATTTATACTGCGACAGTGTACGTACCGCATGTGTACACCCTGTCTGCACGCAAACTGTATCCGTCTGTGTACTTCCTCCCGTACATGTTATCTGTCCCTTCCAACTAATACTCTTTCTATGTGTCTCTCCGCCTGCAGCGACACCAAAATCTATGAGCAGAAGAAGAGCTGGTAGCTTCTGGCTTCTTCCCTAGTCTGTCTTTCAGCACAAATCGATTTCACTCTGGCTTCCGAAATACGTTCATAAGGATGCTTTCATGTCGTTGCATCAATACAAATAATAATGTAGTGTAGTGTAACCGTAAGGTACAGAGTAGAGCCTTCCTCGTTTCTGAGTAGCTTACTACTGCGTTGTGGAAACAGAGACACTGTACTGCTACTTTCTCGTCTAGCGTTTCAAGTAACTATATTTTGACAGTCATTCTCTGGACGACTGCATGCAGCTCCTTTACTTCACTTTGTTTAAACTTGCACAAGCTACTGCACCTGCGTGTGGAGTGGAAGTGTCTTGCTATGTTTGCATGTGTATACACTTGCGTACGTGTAGACACATACGCTCATAGTAGGGGTGTCCGACCCCGTCTCTGTATAGAGACGTGCACGGATATGCATACACACTTGTACGCATATTAGTGTGAAAGTAGTTCTGCACATTTCAATGTGTGCACCTGGATTGCATGTCGGTACACCAGTAGCACTAAACAACCATGTTTGTACATCTTACTTACGTAACGGACGTACACCTGTGGTTGCCTGTGGTAAAGCGGCCAGCACATTTTTGCACGTACGCACATACGACCACCATTGTGTACAGACTTCTCATTTTGCTCTCTCTATCTTCAAAAGAAGTACACGTAGGTGTACGCCCTGACACGTGTACATTCCCGCCTGTGTACGTTGCTTGAAGTGTAATGCTGTAGCGCAAATCTGAGTACCTGTCTAGATGCACGGGTGTACAAACATACGTTATAACTGTGCACGCCTGCAGTATCATCGTGCTTCCACGCCCGACGGCCGAGGCGTCCGTGACTTGCCTCAAATTCGTCACTCACTACTACATATAGGGTTTCTTTGAACAGTCATGTCATAAGGAATGTCTGTCGATTAGAAAGAATACCCCTCTGTAGCCAAGTAAATAGTAGCTCATCTCCTCCGCCAAGTAGGTGGTCGCCGAAGCCATCTTCGCAGTAAATCGTACGTGAATTTATGCTTCGCAAGAGAAGACGTTGTGGCAGTGGCGTCAGCTGATACCAGGTGTTCGCTAGGGAGGGTGACGGTGGGTGAATCAACAACTACCACTGATTTGCAGCGGGTGCGCGCCCACCCAATACAGCGTTGCGCTAACTGCAGGAAACACACGCAGCTACGAAAGCGTGTGCACGGGTAACAGTCGTAAGTGCGTTTTTGCAGCATCAACGAAGAGGAAAGCTGAGCGTTGGAAGTCTTTCCCCTCTTTAAGTAGAAAGGATGAACATTGGAAAAAGGATGTGCAGGAATCTGTCGTTTTCTCGGCTGCAGTGTGCTTTCAAACGTCACTCAACCCAGGAAGGGGAAGGTCTGCGCAAACCAGAATGCGCCTGACGGCATGCACAGGTCCGCACATATGAGAGGAACTCTATTCGTGTGTCTCAGGTGTGTCCACAGTGTACACAATCCGTACTGGTAATAACCTGCATCAAATACGTTACGACTACACGTGTCGCATCTACACAGAGAATTCACTCGGCCCGCACAATTATTTATCTGGACACTGGACCTTAAGCTCGTGCGTCTACAAGCTGTGCTCTCGCTGTAGATACGCAGCCACGAGTGTGCGTATACCTGCCTCCCGTGTACCTTCACCCGTGTCGATTCCAGATTCACATGCATTTGGATACAGATGTTAACGAAACTCTAGTTGTCGATGTTCCAGGTACACAAGTGCCTCATTTCCTTATGCAGAGACATACGCGTATGCAAGCTTTACACGTGTATATTTGACCTGTGCGTGCAATGTAGAAGCCCCAGTATATATCAGTGTGTATGTGTACGGGTATAGTTCGGCTGTATGTACACGGTATATTGTTATATGCGTTTACAGACGATTGCGTGCGTGAAAAACTATGGAAAGGTTTGCTCCTGTGCAGTGCAGGCCGCAGAACAGCGCCAGGTAGCAAATGCGTTTAAGGTATGTCTGTGAATACACATCGTCACTGTCATAGGTCCACCACTAAAGCACACGTATATGTACACCTACGTACACTGTCTACGTCTTTGGCAGTACAGAACGCGTTTACACAAAGAAACTCGTATGCATAGGAGCACCTGTACCGGTAGGGGTCGCGAGGCGGCGTTTCATAGAGTGAGTCTACACTTTGCTTTCCAACTGAGTGTCAGCCGGTGTTCGTCCCTTTCGCGTCAGGGCAGACGGTTATGTTACGGAAGACGTTCCGTTGGCCTGAGACTTGCCAGTGTGCGAACAGAAATGCATGTAAATCCATAAGTCACAGAACGTCCTTACTTGACCGCTGCTCGTCGGTAGAGCCACAGACGGGAGACGTGTAACTTCACCTCTGATGTCGCTTTCTTTTTAGTTATCAGTGCTTTTACACGGACTTGTAAAAGTGCACTTATGCACGTGTAAACGGACGGCACACGTTAGTGTCTCTTGTATCAGTCCTTCGTCGTTCATATGTAGACTCACACACACCACACACACGCATACATATTCACAGATACATTTGAACCCAAGGATGACATTACGTCTGCTTTGTATCATTGCTCTTGGAGTTCTCTAAGAGTTTTCTTCTACGGCATCGTGACTTTTCTGCAGCGATTCCTCCACGCGTGCTTCTGCTGCGCCTGCTTGTAGCCTGCACATTCATATGCCCGTCACACTCACCTGCAGTAGAAGAAGGAGCAACAAGGGCGCTTGAATATGACGTCCAACAACAGCCAGAGCAAAGCACCAGGCACACCCGTAGAAGCAGAGGTGGGAGCAAGGAGCGGGACAGAAGTAGCGTCACAAGCAAGGAAGGCAGCAGAAGCAGTAGCTGGCGTTGCAACCACAGCAGAAGTCGGGGCGGAAAACAACAGTAGCAGCAGGCGCTGTTGCAAGAGCAGCGAAGGAAGCAGTTGGAGCAGCTATCAGAGGAGTGGGAGAGTAGCAGCAGTGAAAATAGCGCCGCTCGACCAGAGGCAGCGAGAGGTGCAAGCGGGGTGTTGCGGGCCTTTACTAGCAGCACAGTAAGCGCAGCAGCAGTTCGGTCGATCGAGCAACAGCCTCAGCAGCAGCTTCAGAAACATTACCAGTCAGTCACAGTGGCAACGGGCGCGAAGGTCTCGAAGGGCTATTGATGTTACTGCGGGTGCCTCTCTCGTCTGCCATTCCGTATATGAAGCAGTCCCCGTGCACCTCGTATATACAAGCACGTATGTATACACACGTGTATATATAGATGTGTATATAGACATATACATACAAACACACGCGTACGTTTGTATGTACACTTTTACATGGGTACACATTTAGATGTGCATGTACACATCCTGGTTTCCAGCCTACTTCTCACCCTATAGGTTGCTTTCATCTAAAAAGACATGAGCCCCTTCAGCACTATACTACGTTACAAGTGGAGTCAGTAAGCTAGCGCATCTGTAATAAAAACTCTACAGCATAGACGCAGAGCGTGTCTGCAGCCGTATTATTTGGAGAGGGAGCAGCGGCACCAGCAGCAGTGGAGTAGCAGCCGTTAGCTAAATGCTTTAAGAGCAGAGCAGCAGCATGGCAACGGCGGCACCACCACAAGGTGCAATTGCAGGGCAACAGCAGAAAAGAAACACTACTTGCAACAGGAGCAGTGGGGGCAGCACGTGCAAGCGAATACTACACGGAGACGCAGGGAAGGACAAGCGAGAGCAGCGCCACGGCCACTGCAGCAGGAACGTGACCGACCACAGCAGCGGTAGTGGCGGAGCAGCAGTAGCAGCAGCATCAGGTAGGGTGGCTCGCAGACCTGCATTATTTGATTTTTGACGTGCGTAGGCAGCGCATGAGTCTGCAGCATCGAAGAATGAAGAAGGCCCTTGTTTTTCCATTTTCGTCTATAGTGCAAAGGAGTTCCTAGAAGATGACGAAACGGTAGAGAACGAGGAGGAAGTGAGATGCTATAGCAGCAGTCATTTCAGCTGTTATAGCTTCTTCGCTGTCCTGTGTACTGTATTTTTGTGTCTGCCTGATAAAGATCCGTCTCCGCCCAGGTTTCCGCATCTAAACTTGCTTTCTTCAGCTGCGTAGCCATTCGTACTCTCTGTCTTCCTTCTTTTCACGTTTTTTGTTCATGTTTTCCTCTATTCTTCGAAGAAGTCTCCGCCGAGTCCGTGGCCGACTGTATGTATAACCCTCGCGTATGCACTCCCTCACCTTTGGCTTTCACTGATGTCTTTCTCTTTTCGTCCTTCGTCTTAGTCCTTTTCTCCGGTCCGCAGTCCCTCCACGGTGTATAGTCCGACTTTTTCGTTGTTCACACCCGGCGGTTGACTTCTGTGCATGCGCCGCGGCACGCGTTCCGCGAAACGAAGATTTCTACTGGTCCTGCATATTTCTTCTAAAAAGGTACAGTGTCTTCCGTGTCTCCTCCTTCCTAGGACTTCTGTGAGGAGCATACTTCGCGTTGAGGGTTTTTGTAACCCGTGTCGTAACCGTGTTCGTAGCGTTTTTTCCCTCTCCCGGTGTTTCCCGCCTCTGCGACGGTGTATTTTCTTTCTCCTGCTGTTTTTCCCGTTCACCTCGCCTTCCCTCCAATTTAAATCCTCATCTCTCCCTTCCTCTGCAGTTCTGCGCCTTTTTTTTCCCGACACATTCTTTTCGTGGCCTTTCTGGCGACCTTCACACAATACTTGACTTCCTCCTTGCGTGTAGTTCTTTTGTTCGTGTCTTCTTCTGTTCCCCTTTCCCTTCGCCTGTTCTTGCCGCACTTTTTCCTCTTGGCTTCCGCCGCACTCTGTCTGTCGACATTCCAACTGGAGCACACATATATGAACACATGCAGATATTCGCGCCCTCGCTTCCACGGTAATCAGACACATAAACTACGTGTACATCTAGGCAGGTATCGACAGTTCGTTATGTGTTCTCGTATGTGCTTCCTCCCGCAGCGCGTATATACAAGAGCTGTGTAATTCGCCGAAGACGTTCCCATTTCTGTCTCCCCCCTTCTTGTCTCGCCTTTTTCCCGCTGTCTTCACTTGGCAGCATTCTCTTCTCCCATTCTTCTGTGCCTCGCGCTTTTCAAGTCCCGGGCGGTTCAGTCCTGACGACACGGCCCGCATGCGCACCGGCCTGCAGCAGCAGCGCATGCGGCAGAGTCACTGGGCGCAGCACAGCAGCAAGAGCCGTGTCTCCATACGCCTCTCATGTTGCAGGAGCACCACCAGCGGCAGGAAGAAGTCGTTATGAACAGCAGGCATGGCAGGGGAAGCTCCAGAAGCGTTTGCGTAGTCCGATCGGCAGCAACAGCAGCAGTACCGGAGGATCGCTTACACGCAGAAGACGCAGCAGACGCGGTGGTAGGAGAAGCAGCACTTGTCAAAGGTCAGACTCCGCACGTGTGGTGCGGTAGCAGCAGCAGCAGCGTCCGGGGCTCCGCCATAGCAGCAGCAGCAGCGCTTCCGCGTCTCGACGACACCGTCGCAGCAGAGTGGGAGCAGCAGCAGACGCGAGAATTACAGAAGCAATGGCAGCAGCAGGTACCCAGCAGCAGCAGGGGCAGCACGTTAACGGCGACACAGGAACTCGAGGGGAAAGAAAGCAGCAGCAAGAGGAGAGAAAACTAGCAGCAGAAGGCCAAGAATGTCACACAGCTGTCTACTTCTGTATTTAGTGGCGTGCAGGGAGCCATCCGGTGTGGTCGACAGCAGCGGCAGGACGCCTGCAGCAGCAGAGAAACGTGCAGAAGCAGCAGAGCAACGGCAACAGCAGCAGCTTGAGCCGCTTCTGCGAATGTGGGAAACTCGCTGCCGCAGCTGCAACGTCAACCGCGCGGAAGTGTAGGAAAGCAGCAGCAGCAACTACAGCAGTGTCGGGGCTGCTGTAGTTATCGATGCCAGAAGCAGCAGGAGCAGGAGTGCTGCAGCCTGCGCAGGCGTCAGTCACAGCAGCAGCGGCCACCGGCGTAGCGGCGCTGGCGGAGCGGCAGCCGCACACTGCTGCTGGAGTAGCGGTGTGTTCTCCTTCGAGCTTCAACGAAAACTAACAGGCGCAGGACACACAGAAGCGAAACGCGCGATCAAGAGCAGCAACGGCAGCGCAAGCAGAAGCAGCAGCAGGTGCGGGAGCAACGCAGCAGCCTCAGCAACAGCAGCAGCACGCCGTCAGAGGATAAAGCAGATTTGCCCTACGGCTGCGGCTGACCTCTGCATGTTCCATTCAACTTCCGTACCTACGTATATATATATATATATGTATATGCCTGTAAATCCCCCCGTATCTTGTATATGTGGAGATATGCATGTATGTTCCCCCTATATATATATATATATGTGTATTATATGTCTCTTTTTCTCTCAGTTTGTACCCCTCACTCGTTGTCTACGCATTGACTTGTGTAGTGCCTGTGCCGCCTTTTCTGCTTCTGTGTGTGTGTCGGTGGGATCAGCAGACGTAGACGCCCGTCTGCGTCGCCATATATCACCCCGTCTTCTACGAAAACAAATATAAACCTCGCATGCATATATATACGTAGACTAATTCAGTGTGTATAGCGTTCCATATATATATGTGTTTGGGCTAATAGCGTTCCTTCTGTTGTCGTGCCGCGACGACATTAGTCCCGGCGCAGCGCCGTCTTCGCCTCCGTCTACTACGTCTCTGTACTTCCGTGTGGCCACGGACTGCTTGTGAAGCACATACATGTGATGGGCCGCACTTTCTATTGACGAAGTGTGTGTGAAGAGACACAGAACTCTTTTACGTGCTGGACTACTAGATACGTAAAATATACACATTTACATATATATATATATAACATAGATGCAGGCGTGTTGGTTGCCGGTAGACACACACACGTCTATATACATATGTGAAGGTATAGATATATGACTCGCCAAATGCTGTCTGCGTAGAGTGTATATGCGTATATATAAATATATACTTCTATGTATACACACGTGTAAGGCTGTTTTGCTCTGTCTCTGTATATATGTCTGTAGTGTTGTGGTATATGTGCACTTCTGCAGGCTCCGTAAGATACATACGAATTCGCGTGGAGTACTGCTCAACTGCACACATTTGTGCAGATGCACGTCTAATGGCGTATACATATATATATATATGTGTATAATATATATGTATAAATATATATATATGCACGTATACATATAGAGGGTATACACGTGTATGTGTATGTATATCCATTGTCAAGTGCACGCACTTGTGCAGGTGCATGTGTAATTGCGTATACATATACGTTATATATATAGATATGTATATGAATATATGTGTGTAGTGTATGTATGTGTATCTGTATATATATCTATGCATACATATATATATATATATATATGTACACGTGGAAGCAGGTTCATCCGGGTGATTAGCAGGGGGTGAGATCTGCTGCTTCTGGTGCAGCAGGTCCCAGTAGGGTCTGCGAATGGTGCCGCAGGAGCTGCAGCAGCCGGGGACGAGCCGAGGGCGCATGCAGCCGCTGCAGCCATCTTTTCGTACACGTCTCCGGTTGCCGCACCACCCGCAGCAGCAGCAGCACTGGTGGGAGAACAGCAGTGGAAAGGCAGAACAGCAGCAGCAATGGGATAGGCGAAGAGCAGCAAACAGGCCAGGCGCGTTAGAGCAGGAGTGGCGAGCGACAGCAGCGCGTGTAGAAGCCCGACTAAGTCACCGCGCGAGCAAGACCAGCAGGCTCAGCGGCAGCAATCGCAGAGCAGCACGTGCTGCAGCACAGAAGCACCGTACCGACGCAGCAGCAGAGGAGGAGGAGAAGGGGAAGGAGGAGAAACGA
Organism: Sarcocystis neurona; assembly: GCA_000727475.1. Taxonomy (NCBI): domain Eukaryota; phylum Apicomplexa; class Conoidasida; order Eucoccidiorida; family Sarcocystidae; genus Sarcocystis; species Sarcocystis neurona. The sequence continues at coordinate 540,476 of KL647295.1, read as the reverse complement.
ATGCAGCAGCAACACGCCAGCCATCTGCAGTGTTGGACTGCGGGGGTGCGTCAAGGTGGTGATGGTGGTCGTGGTGGCGGTGGGTGGGGTGGTAGATTTGTGATGGGGTTCACTTGGCTAGCAGCATGGCAGGGGAGCGTTCCTGGGAGAGCAGCAGCAGGTATTCATCCTCGTCATTTGCTGCCAGTCAAGGGTCTGCTGCTGCGTCTTCTTCTGCCACTCTGTCCTCCCCGTCCTCTACTCCTTTGTCAACTTCCTTCCCTATTTCCCGTTCTCCTTCCGTGCACTCGTGTGGGTCTGGGGCCGCTGCTGCTGCGGCAGGCCCCAGAGCTGCTGCTGCTGTTGCTTCTGCTGGTCGGCGTCGACGCGGTGGCGCGTGGTGCGAAGCGCTGGTGGAGGGGCTGCTGCAGCTTTTGCTGGGAGTGCTGCGGCTGCTGCTGCTGCTGGGACGCCTTCTTAGCGCAGCAGCAGACAGAGCAGCAGCGAAGGCCGTAGGGGGCATGCGCCGCGTGCGTCACTGCTGCTGCTTTCCTGGCCGGTGGTGGGGCCGCTGCAGCAGCAGCAGTTTCCACAGCAGCAGCAGCAACACTGCAGCAGCAGCAGGCGCAGACTGGACAGGCATGTGGTGGCGTGCAGCTGCTTCCGCCGATGAAGAAGAAGACGAGGAAGACGAGGAAGAGGAGACGGAGACAAGTGAAAGGGTCAAGAAAGGACCGGGAGAAACAGAAAATGGAGAAGATCTAGAAGAGGCACTTTCAACGGCTACAACGACAGTTCCGCCCCCTTCCACAGCCGCTGCAGCCGCGGCGAATTTCTCTTCTTCCACCTGCTTCTTCGGTCGGGCTGCAGTTGCTGCTGCCGCCGCTGCTCGCGCTGCGCTTCCTGCAGCGGCGAGCCCCGCCGCGGCTGCTGCTGCAGACGGCAGGACGAGGAAGCGAGGCAGCGACGACGAAGAGGAAGCAGCGGCGGCAGCAGCAGCAGCGGGAAGTCGAAGAAGAAAGCGGAAACGCCTGCCCCCCCGGGTGCTGCGTGTGCTCCTCTGCGGCCCGAGACACGCAGGCAAAACGGCGTTGCTCTACCGTTTCAAAATCGGGAATTTCATCCCCACCCTTCCTTCGACCGGAGTGCACAAGTACCAACAGCCACACACATTCATGCCGTGTTCAAGCAGATATAACTTTCCCTACTTCACAGAGACAGAGGCGTCAGCAGCTGCCCATGTCTCGGTGTACACGTATATGCACACATTTGTATGCACCACATATACATATATATATGTATATGCGTACAGATATATATACGTATATGTACGTGCGTGGTATGTACATACATGTAGACACATTTGTATGCACACATATACGTGTATATACAGATATGTATATGCGTCCACATATATGCGTATGTGTCCACAGATCTATGTATAATATATATATATATATGTATATTATCGTGCGCATACATATATGTATATACGTGTATATATGTGTAAGTACATATTTGTGTGAGAGCGTATTTGATTTGAGAGTCGTACTACGTCTACGCATCTGTACTTGTTTTGTATATGTAAATACACGTATACTAGTATAACATATATATGTATATGTAGGCGCTCCTCTCCATAAATTAATCGTACGGGAAGTAGACATGTCTAGGCGTATATTATCTCAGTGAGTGGGAGAAAGTGTGTAAATCCTCTTGTGAGAAGCGCCAGATTTTTGTTGTTGAGTGCTTGTGCGCAGAGAAGAGTTTGCTGCTGTGCTGCACGTCCACGTGCCTGCACAGCAGCGAAGGACACTGCGGGCCCCGCTCGCGCTCCGCTTCTCTTGCTTGCTGAAGGAGCAGCAGCACCAGCGGCAGGAAGAAGAGGAAGAAAGCGAGCTGCTGCAGCCGCGACAGGGTCACGAGCAACACACACAGCGGCAGCAACGGCAGCTAGCGCAGTGGCACCAGTTGCAGGCGCCCCACGACTTGCAGCAGCAGCGACGGCGGAGTTGCAGTTTGTTTTCGGCGGACGGAGAAGAGGCGGAGGCCGCGGTTGCAGCAGAGGAGGGGGTTTTGCTGCCGCAGCGCTTCTACGGAGGGGCGCGCGTGTTGAGCAGCAGCCACAGCAGCAGGAGTGGACACTGCGGCAACAGCAGTAGTAGTAGTAGTACGCAGCGCAGCGCCAGCCGGGGAGCGAAGGCCAGAAGCGGGGAAACACTTTTTTTCAGCACCCCGAACACCCCGCAGAGCGGCAGCAGCAGCGACAGCTCGAGGAAGGTGCAGAGCGGCAGCGCAAGTGCGGCGGAGGGAGACTGCAGTCTGGCGCTGCTGGAGGCCGGAGGAATCCTTGACGACGCAGCAGCTGCAGACGCTGCAGCAGGTGCAGAAGCAGATGCAACAGCAGGGCGGAGAGGTACAAGTGGGAGGACCTTTTTTGAACACTACGCAGCAGCAGCAGGTAGAACAGAAGCAGCAGCAGCGGGGCAGCAGCAGACAGCTGCAGAAGAAAACGTCGAGACGGCAGCAGCGTCAAGCTGCGCCCCGGCAGCAGGACGAACAAACGCAGCAGCAGCAGGAGCGTCGTGGCTGCGGAGTGCAGGAGGAGGGGAGGAGGTAGCAGCAACGCGAGGTAGAAAGGGAGAAGAGGTTCCACATCACCAACGAGATATCGCAACAGCAGAGGAACAAACAGCAGCCGCAGCAGGAGAGAAGAAGCCAGCAGCAGACGGCTGCTTGATAGAGAAACGCATGCATTACATGACCGTGTGGGATGTCTGCGGAGGGGAGGGACTCGAACAGCGCTGGCGAACCTTGCAGGAAGTAAGCGCACGGCCAAGTTTGCTCTCCATCTTTTTCTCTGTGTCTCAATATTTGTATCAGTAGAGAGACGTATGTACGTATATACAACATACATATGTATATATATACCAACCATTACTACCTCATATACATATGTTTGTTTGCATGCAAGTATACACTCATTAGACACGGCGAGCGGAAGAGAGAGATGTACATATACGTTTAGTCATATCTAAATATGTGCACCTCATCCTCTCTACACCACACACATATATTGTTCATATATACGTATATGTATATATATATATGTACGCCTGTCTCTCGTGTTGACGTCCATGTAGTTATACCGTAATATGTGTACCTCACCGCCTGTACACCACAGATATATATCTTCTATGTATACGTATTTGGCTGTACATACATATATATGTATATCAGTACCTATATATATATATACGACTCGTCCCCCCGTGCAGGGCCGTGCGTCGGTAGTACTGGTGATGTGTTCGTGCTGCGGGGGTGGCTGCTGGTAGCGTTGTGGCTGTCCCTGCTGCTTTTTTTAGCAGTTGCCCTTGTTGCAAAGCTGCTGTTGCTGCTGCTGTTGCTGCCGGTGTCGTTACGCCTGCCGCTGCGCGGCTGCCGCGTTTGTGTCAGTAGCGGTGCTGCGTCTGGTACTGCTGCGACCCCGGCATTGCCTCTGGAGTCGCCGCCGCTGCTGCGGCTGCTCCTGCTGCCGCTGTTCTGTCGCTGCTGGAGCTGTCTCACTGCTGCTGCTGCTGAGCGTGGGCGCGTCTTGCTGCCGGTGTTTCCGCTGTTGCTGCTGTTGTCCTCGCGGGTGCTGCTGCCGTCGTTGCCGCAGGCTTGCTGTGTGCGCTGCTGTTGCCGCCGCGGATTTGAGCCACGACCTCTGTTCCGCTGCTGCTGCTGCTTCTCCTTTACCTGTTTTGCTGCTGCCGTGTTTCTGCGGGTCCTGCTGCTTTTGCTCCGCTCCTGCGCGGCTGCTGCTCCGCTGCTGCAGGAGTGCGACGCAGTTATATTCGTCGTCGACAGCACCGTGTTTTCGGCTGCTGCTGCTCCGGTCTCGGGGAGGGCAGCGAGGAAGCAGCAGCAGAGCATCGAAGCGGCAAGAGAAGAGCTGCTGGCGTTGCTCTACGAAGAGTATTTTGTCCAGCGCAAAAGTATACGAGTGCTTCTTTTTGCGACCAAGCAGGTATTTTGTCTCCTCCGAAGAGGTTCACGTTCAAAAATTCACCTTTCCTCACTAGTAGTCCTCTCTCTCTGTACTTCTCTATGTATGTATCTGCTTCTACGTATACACGTATGTGTATGTGTTCCTCGGTCTCCTCCTCTTCGTCTGCCCGCGTCTCGCTGTCTCTCTCGCTGGTGTGGAGCTCTTCCTCTACCAATAAATTCATATATATATCCATGTACGTACGTTTACGCGTACCAAGCCTTTCTGTCTCTATATATGTGTATATGTGTTCGTACGTGTGTATCTGGAGTTTGTCTAGCGTGTCTATTTGTATCTGCACTCTCGCCGTGCTGACGGCGTTCTCTGCGTTCTCCCTCTGTCTGTCTCTCTTCTGCTCTTCTCCGTCTCTGCAGATGCAGGCGGCTCTCCGCGCATCGGTTTTTGCCGCAGTTTTCCGCAGATGTGCTGCTACGTGTGGCCCTGCACGTGTGTCGCCCACTGCGTTTCTCGCCTGGTCCCTCTGTCTCTGTACACCCGTCTTGCTGTCCGTCCGTCTGTCTATCTCTTCACCTTTTCCCCCTCTCTTTCGCGCTCTTCTTCTCTGGCCATCTATGTGTGTTTTCCTCTCTCTGCGTCTGTCTTTCGGTCTGTCACTGCCTCTTCTCTCTTGGGCTTCTCTTTTTTAAGCCACACGTCTGTGTAGGACACGTCGACGCGTGCGTTTCTTTCTCTGTACGTGGCCGCTGACCTCTTCGTGTCTACTACTACGCACACATACCCCTTCTTCTCCCCGTTACGGCGGTCCACAGATATGCATGTGAAGCGTCGTATATGTGCGTGGAGCTGCTGTCGCTGCGTCGCCTCTTCTCCGTCTCTGTCTCTTTGAAGTGCTGTTGCAACGCCCAAGCGTAGTAGCCGGTCTCGTGTGTTTCTCTCCCCAGACACACACATACATGCACATATGACATTACACACTCACACACATACGTGTATATCATCTATACGTACTCCTATATGTGTATATATGGCACAAGTGTCCGTATCCCTCAGTAGCAGCGCCCTCACACACGTAGGGGTCCGTGTAGGGAGACTTCGCTGGAGGTCCATTTCTTTCGAGCGGGGAGGCGCACACGGATAGCAGAGGCTACCGACCCCTTTTTCCTGCATGTGGAATTCATCCACACGGCACGCCTGCTTTGTTCTCTGCGGCCCTTTTCCTTTCTTGCTGCTGCTGCTGTGTGCTGTGTGGGTGGAAACTCGACGCGCAGGTGGTGTACGTACACCACTGCGCTCGCTGTCGTTCTCGTAAGACGCGTTTCTTCTCACTTTCTCTCTTTGCGCCATTTCCCCCTCTTTCTCTTTTCTCTCTTCGTCCCTCCTGCTGCGCCGTGTCTTCCGTCGTGTGCGGCAGCGGTCCCCCCCCCCCCCTTTCTGGGTGTTGCTGCGCTTCGGCGGGCGACTTTGACTGCACCGCATTTCTCTTCGATGCGTTTCCTCCTCTTCGGGCGCCGAAGAGGACGACTTTTTCTTGTCTGCTGCTGATTTCTTAGCGCTGTCTTCTCCTGCGGACACCTCCTTTTCTACGTGCTTGCGTGTCCCAGGGGCGGCTTTCTTCTCTGTAGGGAGCGCGACTCGCCAGGCCCTCTCTGTCGAACAGCGAAGCGTCAGCCGCTTCATCTCTCGCGCTCTCTATTTGTGGGGCGACTGCAGGGACCTTCTCTGCCTCTTTTCGTGTCCCCTTTGAAGCGAATATGTGGCCAGGGCTGCGCAGACGAGGAGCACTTCTTTTTATCGTGTGGCGTTCCACAGACGCGTCGCAATGTGTCTCGTGGCTCCGGCGTCGGCCTGGACTCGCACGTCTGTGTGGCTGCACGCTGTTCACTCCTGCATTTCTCTCCCCGCTTTTCCTCCCTTTTTCTCGCTCTTCTTCTGACCCCCTCTCTTTTCTCTCACCATATATATATATATATATATATTTACACATACATACATGTGTCTGTGTGTGTGTATCTGCGTCCTGTTCACGCCGGTGTACATATTTTTTTCGCCGTTTCATCCTGACCCTCTCTCTTTTCTCTCCACACACATGTGTGCGTGTATACGTGTTTGTGTGCGTCCTGTTCAGATAGATGTACAGATGTCTCCCGTCCTCTCTCATTATGTGGGTGTACGTGTACGTATTGCATGGGTGCTCTGCCCGGATGAGCACGTCTTGCTGCGCGGCTTCCACCGCCTTCTTTCTTCTGCGACGGATGCCAGGGGCTGCTGTTTGTCCGAGCAGAAAGTACCGGACCACTCTCTCTCCCGGTGGTTTTTTCTTCGACTTCCTGTCAAAGAGTCAAACACATACGTAAACCCCCCTAGCACCAGAGGGAGGCGCGGATACATAGTTGACGTGCGCGCGCCGATGTTTTTTTTACGTGGATAGAGGGCGAACACGAATGGGCAGAGGTAGTAGTTTAAATAGCTCTACAGAACATGGGCAGCTGTTGGTTCGACGCTGTTGCACCTCTGCGGTGGGGACTGTTTTGCATCAGCTGCGCCTGCTGCAGCAGTCTGTGGTGCTGCTGCTGTGCTGCTGCTACGGTTGCCGGTGTTGCTGGTCAGGATCTGCGCAGTGCAGCCGCAGCAGATCAAATTCTGACGCTGCTGGACCTGCCGCAGGATCTCCTCGCTCGGTAAGGACTCTCTTTCTGTCTTCCCAAGGTGGGATCCATCCACAGAGCGACAGAGAAAGTGTGTTCTTTCTCTGTGCATGTCTGGGGATGTACGTGGTTCTTTGTAGAGAGAGAGATATATACATTGACGTACGTGTGAGGATTATGCAAGCGTTTCTGCAGATACTCGATTATCTTCTCCTCCGGTCCACAGGGCGAAGGGAGAGCGAGAAGAGAAGAGCTGCTGTCCACCTTTCGCTTCAGGGAAACGGTGCACACACACGCACGTGTAGCGTTTGCGTAAACGTATATACGTGTCATACGCGTGTATACATATATGCATACACGAACCCGCATACACCAGTACATCTATATTTGTATATATGTAGATAGATAGATAGACGTATAGGGCCCCTTGTAGGAGCATTCCGCAGTCGTGTGCTCTTCTGCCGACTGCGTCGACCTCTCGCTGCCACCTGTGTGTCACGCTCTGTCCCGACGTGTGTACTTATAGGTGGTGTGTACGGTGACCTGCTTACCCGTAGTTTCCCTCTTTCGTATTTGTCTGTGTAAATTTCTTTCTTTCTCGTCTTCTGTAGTATGTGTATATAGGATCTGCTGCCTGTATGCAGACACAGATGCGTAGGCAGATCTCTTGCTACGTGAGCAGTTGTCGACATACAGGTGGGTGCGCCTCTACAATATATCTGTCTGCTTGCTTTTACGTGCGCGTGCAAGCACGTCTTGCTGGTGGACTTCACCGCTGAATACTTTGGACCCTGCTAGTAATGCTTGAGCTTCGCCTCAATTCCTGCAGCCTCCCTGCTTGCTGGGCGTTTTCGGCTGTCTGGCCCCTGCTGTTGCTGTCTTTGCTCTTGTCTTCCTCTGTAGGTCACTGTTATTCCCGTGCTGTGCGGCTGCTGCTGCCGTGCTGCGAGTGCGCTGCCGCTACTGCTGCTACTTTCCTGCCCTGCTGTCGCAGCTGCTGCTGCTGTCGCAGCTGCTGCTGCCGTCGCTGCTGCTGCTGCTGTCGCTGCTGCTGTCGCTGCTGCTGCTGTGGCTGCTGCTGCTGCCGCTGGTAGTGGGAGGCGCCTCCTACATGGACATTTGCTGCTGTAGGCAGTGCTGGCGGCGTGTGTCGTCGCGTTCGTTTTGAATGTGGCACTGCGTCAGCCTGCCTGCATGCGTCTGCTGATGTCACAGCTGCTGTTTCTTTGCCGCTGCGGCAACAGGATCTCTGCTTCTGCGGGGTGCTGGCTGGTGCGCGTTCTTCAAACTCTCCGCTACTACTTCATCTTCACCGCTGCCCGAGAAGACGTGGCCATCTTGAGTATTGTGGCGGTTTGTCGTGTAGTGACTTCGTCTGCTGTTGCTTCTTGCCCTTTTCTGCCGCTGCTGCTTCTTCGCTTCTCTACTGCTGTTTGCTCTTCGTCCTGCTGCTGCTAGCTCGCTAACCGAACGACGCGTGTGTCTCCTCTGTCTCTCTGGTGCCAGTTTCTGCATGGCTTTGCTGCAGGATGGGTGCCTGTGCTGCTGGTGGTGTAGGCTGCGCATATTTCCTTGCAGCGCAGTCTCTGGAGAAGGCCTGCTGCAGGGGCTCGAGTGGCTGGCAAGCGATTCTTGCTGCTGTCGCTACGGTCAGACGGCGCAGCAGCAACTCCTAGCACGCCGCAGTAGCTCTGCAGCTTCACCAATAGCAACAACAGCAGCACCAGCAAGAACCCTCTCGCCCAGGACCACAGCAGCTGCCGCCACCACCGCAGTCTCTACGGCAGCAGCAGCTGCGACAGCAGCACCAGGAGCAGGAGAAACGGCTGCGTGTGGGGGATCTGCAGCAGCAGCGCCGTCAGCGGCACCAACAGCACCGTCGCCACTTCTTTCAGCACCAACAGCAGCAGCAGCAGCGCTCCCGGAAATAAGCCACGTCGCCGGCTTCTTGGCTCCGGCAGCAGCTGCGGAAGCAGCGGGGTCGTCGGACGCGACTTCTCCAGAAGCAGCAGCACTAACCGCGATGTTTGCGGGGCCTGGGGCAGCAGCAGGAGCAGCAGGACACGAAGTTGCAGCAGCAGGGGCAGCACACGCTTCGACGGAGGCACCTGCGCTTCTCGAGTTCCCAGCAACAGTAGGCAGTGCGCCCTCCTGCAGCAGTAGCATCGCTCTGGCAGACTGTTACCGGGATCTTCTCGACTGCAGTGGAAACAACTACGAATCAGGTGCAGCACCTGAGGCTGACGTTCGTTCAAATTCTCTGCACCCACCTGCTGCTCCTGCAGTACTTCTCCCCGGCGCTGCCGGGGCGGTGCTACCTGCTGCTCCTGCTGGGGCAATGCATCCTGCTGCTCCTGCTGGGGCGGTGCACCCTGCTGCTGCTGCTGCTGTCATCCTGCCTGCCGCTTCTGATGAGGCGAGTCTTCCTCCCGCTCCTGCTGCTGGGGTCGTTCCCCCTGCTGCTACCGCTCCTGCTGCGGTCGTTTTCTCTGCTGCTGCTGATGCTGCGGCTCCTGCGGCAGCAGAGCCCGGGCCTTTGGTTGTTCGGGATCAACAGGTGCTGCGTGGTGCCCCGTAGACTCGCGTGTTACGCTGCAGGTGTACGTCGCTCTCTGCTACGTCGTTCAACAAGTGATCCGCTGCCGAGACGAGGACAAGGCTGCTGTCTCGACCCTCGTCCAGCTGGACCGTCCACACCTGCTGCTGTCGCTGAAGTGATTCCCCTTTTTCTCCTGAAGCTGATATCCATGCTGGACTTGCTACTCCCGTGCTGTCGTAAGCCTGCCCCCATCACTACCTGCTACTGCTGCTGCTCGCGCCAAGCTCGCTGTCGCTGCTGCAGCTGCTGCTGCTGCAGCTGCTGCCACTGCAGGGCAGGCAGAGCGCCGCTGACGAGCGTATCCGAGTAGTCCACACGTGGAGAACTAGTCTATTCAAAGCAGTGGCGCCCAGCAGCAACAGCAACAGCAACGACAGCTGCAACAGCAGGAGCAGGCAGAGCAGCAGGAACAACCGGAGGAGCGGCTGTTAAGCAGCAAACAAGTAGTGAAGCCACGTGCCGCCGCCTGCGTGCTTCACGAGGACGGGGCGGCAGGCAACCCTGCTGGGGAGGCAGTATGCGGAGAAACATATGTATGGGGAAGGTCACTGCTGCAGTGGAGATGAGGCATGGGAGGACGCCTATTTTTGACTGCCTTTCTTATCCCTGTGACGCAGATATGCATGTGAATTCGTGTCGCAAGCGCCTCCCAGCACGTCCTCACTTTCTGCCAGAAATGACAGGACTGCCTTTCAGCGGGGACGGTGCTGCTCTGCAGCGGTTGCAGCAGACATTCTGCCCTTGTTCAGTGGAAGTGCCAGAAATGTGCTACGCTCGCGAGCGCGCGGCTCGTTTACTTCCGGGAGGTTTCTCGAGAGAAGGACACTTCATGTTTGCCACACGCTTCTCTAAAGAAGTATTCTGCAGTTCTCCGATTCCACGTGTGTACGTGAGTGTACGTGCATTTGCTTTGAACTGTGGACTGCGTACAGACCACTGTCACTTATATAGCTGTATATATATGTATATGTCTTTCGATAAACATTTACGACGTACGCGTATGTGTATGTAGTTGTTAGTTTCATATACGTACCATGCGCACACGTCTCTATCGGTAGCTATATCTATCTATATGTATACATACGCTCGTCGCTGTCTTAATATTTCGTGTTCGTATATATACACTTGTAAGTTTGTGTATGTATACATGCGTTTGTAAGCAGGTATCTGTTTCTATTAGTATACTTCTATATATACATATATTTTTATGTGGACATCGGTTTAGACGTGTGTGCCTCGTGTGTGGCGCCGTGGTGTTTCTTCTCTTGAATTCATGTATATACGGCCTCCCCACAATAGACGATGATGCCCTATCCTTTCATGCCCGTATAAATGCATCAACATAAACACATACCTTCCCTGTATACACAAATATACACACGTGCACATATGAGTACACTTCCGTATACATATATATAAATATATGTATGCGTAGACTTCCATATGTTTCTCCGTGTGATTAGGCTTTTGTATTAGGTAAAATGTATACGTATATATATATACATGTATGAGTCGACTTGCATACATATATCTATATATATAGATAGACTTCCGTGCGTATATGTATACATAATGTATATATATATATATATATGAGCAGAGCGATATTTTAGATATTTTGTCCGAGATGCGGGGGTGTTTTTTGCTGAATTGAAGTGTGTGCTTGATGTCGCGCAAGTGATGGCACGTGCACATGAAGCAGCCGGAAGAAAGTGCGCTGCCCTGGGGCGGGAAACGAGGAAAACGCGTTGAGGTCGTCGTCTTTGAAGTTGTTTTCGGAAAGTCTCGGAGGGATCCCCTGTGTGTACGTATTTATCTATACGCCTACGTACCAAGTACGTGTACACATATATATATATATATGGATATGTACGTATGAATTTATGTCTGTATTTATGTATTGTCCATATCGCCGTTTCCCCGTCTCGTCTCGCCTGGTGTTCTAACTATATATATATATGCCGGATATAGGATACGTGTACATTCTCGTCTATTTTGAGCAGAGAGTGAAAAGTCTCATCCAAAGTACGAGGGCAAGAGTCCGTCTATTATATGTGCGAGTGTGCGGAGGATCGACCACGAGCCGTTATTGTTTCTTCCGACGCAGCCCGTAGACGCTGGTCGTCTTCTACACGTAGATCTGCGTGTACGTATGTTTTTGAAAAGTCAGGAATTCGTTTCTGCTTCTACACTTGTTGCAGTGTCTGTAGGTGGGTTTTCGTGCAGTCAGGGAAGGTGGAGACGTGTCGGTGTGTATCATTCTGCCTGCGGACGTCTCTGTCTCTCTCTCTGCGTAGAAGTGTATCCCTATGGTGTGTGAACAGCGGGGTTTTCACGCATTTTGCGGCACCTGCAGATATATATGTATATATATATATGAGTATGCATCAGTGAGTAGCAGATCAAGGATATTCGACATTCACTACTACAGGGAAAGGGCACGCATGAGTACGAGAAAGGTTCTCGATCTGTTGCCTTCATTATACTTGTGTAGATGTGTAGTACTCGCATAGCACGGCACCTTCCTTCGTGCGCTCCCGCGTGCGCATTCGGTGTGGCATGACGCCCTGTTGCTGCTGCTACTGCTCGGCGCTTAAGGAGGAAAGACTGACATTGTCACACTCTGCTCAAAGAAGCGCATGCAGAGGAAAGACGCTAAAATGAAGAAGTGAGTATCTTCTGCTATTTATACGGATTTGGATGCGCAGTCGAATACTTCGTTTTGCGTCGGTAGAGTTGTACATGTATAGATGCAGGGAAATGAATCGGTCGCCGAACGCACGCGTCTGCAAGTAGGTACACGAATACGGACCTAGGTACGCGGCGTTGTCAAATGTGTAAGCAAGTAGGCGACACGTATTATTCTGCATGAGATACTTATACGGACGTATGCACAGCAGATCCTCGCGTGAGCACACCAGGAGGATGTAGATATATATGTTGCCCGTGTATAAAGGAGATGTCGATGTGTGTAACACTCATAGTAGTCCAGCGGCCGTTAAGATATTCGTGTGGCACAGAGGGAAAGAAGAAGCACCACAACACGCATTTTTTGCAAAACTAGTGAGGCGGCTGCTGGTTGAATGTATCCAATGTAGCCACCTTCGTTGCTCGAGCAGCTGTGCGTGTAGAAATAGGAGGAGGGACAGGAAGACGCATGGACACTTTGAGTATTCTCCAGCCACCGCATACAGACACAGGCTGGTTTGACACACGTGTCTGCGTACTAATAGGCGCGGCAGCTTTTCCATCGAGTAGGACCCGTGTTTTGCAGAACGAAGTATGCTCTGCAGCATGGCGGACTTGACTGTGAAGGTCTCGATAATGCTGTGTGTGATTCTTGAAATATTCACCCAAGGCGCGACAACTTCGAGCAATTCGGAATCCCTCATTTGATGCGACCCGCCTTCAGCTGAGCACCCTGTTCCGGAACTAGGGAAAAGTGCATTCGTTTCTCTGCTCATTCCCCTTCTGCCGCGCGTGAGTTTTAATTTGCTGCAGCGGCGCTGCACCTGCTCCTGCGTCCTGTGCTGCTATATTGGCATATCTCTCGTGCTGCTCGCACACCTGCGCCGTACACATCGAAGGTGGTCAGCACGGCAGAGCAGCCACAAAGCCACGTACACACCGGCAGCAAGGAGGGGCACGTGAAGGGCAGAGAGGCTCTTGTCTGAAACAGAAAGACGCACAGAAAGGAACTTGCCAGTTCTTCCGGGCAGCAGTGCAGATATCAGTCGAACTGCAGAGAAAGACGCGGCAGGTAGACAAAAGTCGTCGGCTCTCCGCGCATGTTGCGTCGCTGACGGGGCCGGTGGTGGTGAGCAGCAGCAGCGCCAGCAGCGGCAGCGCCGCAGCAGGGAACGACCTCGCACCACAAAATAACGCACCCCGAAGCGAGAAAATATATATGCGCATTGGCTTCACTTGATACTGGCGCACTATCGTGTCTCTCTCGCTTCTGCCCGCTGCACGCCTTTTGCTTTTACGTACTTTGTACGTCGCTCGTTCTGCTGCGGCCGCACGTGTCGGGAAAAGACACCGTCCTCTCTCTTGCTGCTGCGCATATAATCGGTTGCTGCCGGATTACCCATTTTAGTCGCAGGGCACTTGTGTACATGATGCTGCGGCGCGTGCAGTTTCCTTGCTGCTGCTTATGACGTGGGCTGCGGCAGCTCAAGCCTGCCGCACGCGGGTGGGTCTCCTGTGTGCTGCACTTGCTCGTTTTCGTCAAGTTCACTGCACAGAACTTCGTCGTGCTCGTGCGCATGCGTTTCACTTGCTGCTGGACACGCGTTACTTGAGCAGGTGCACCTCACTTTTCTTGCTTCTGCACCGACCTGTCTGTCGCTCCGCCGCCGGCATACGTATACTGATGTGCCGGCACACTTCGGCATTCCGCGGCCGTGAAGAAGCAGGACGCTTCGACGGCTTTACACAGCAAGAAGGCGAGTGTGCTGTTATCAGCCGCAGCAAGCAGTCGTATGTGATATGTGCTTGTATCTGTAAATGCTCACGGGGTATGCGTAATAGACACGTCCGTCTTCGGGGAGTAGTGGGGCCCCTCTAGTGGCCAGTCTACACTGCCCCGGGGTGAAGGGGATGCAGTGCAAAAGGAGTGAGAGAATCACTGCAGACACAGGAGGGAATGCATTTTGAAAGATGACATAGGATTTTAGACTATTCCTACGTGGGAACGCTTTCGTACAATAAAGACGAGGTAAAGCAGGGGGACATGCTACTCGCCAAGCATTGTAGCGAAAGTATCTAGAACCGGATGGTGCAGTACGTTCCACATTGAACATACGTGTATTTATGGAATCAATTTGGACTTCAAGCTGCACGTTTGAGCAGTTAGCTGCTGGATATCTACAGGTACATATCGTTGTAAATACTGCATATAGGGCTTTTGCAAGTGATGGAGTTGAAGGAGGTGCAGCCGAGTTTCTACGACTACTGTACGACAGGTGCCGTCCACGATGCGACCGCAAACGCAGGTAACGTGCGATTGCCTTCTCTCTGCTGCTGACGCGTGATAAGCCGAAAGGAGGCCGCGGAGCGTGGCGTTCGCCCTCGTTGAGCGGTAGTTCACAGTTATGTAACTAGTTATAGCATAGATATACCTGTGTACCACACACACAGACTGCATGTGTATAGGTGTACACAGTGTTACTACGTACACGACGTGCGTGAGCAAGTTATATGGTGTTTTACACTGTTGATGCAAACTCGTCCTCCCTCTGCGTTTTGACACGCATGTACGTTCAACGGGAAAGCGAGAGACAAAACAGTGACGAACAAAGAACCTGGGCACTGAGCATAGTTGGTTATCGAGACGAGTTGCTTTGCAGATCACTACGTGCAAGAGGCACCATAACTACAAAGGGGAAGAAACACACTACAGCATGGCATGGAGGAGTTGGATGTCGCGCGAAAGGAGATTAGTTATCTAGTGTAGCTGAACACGTGCGCAGCAGGTGACATCCCTGCTGTCGATCACTGTATACAGATGCAGGCAATTTATACCAGAATGTGTTATTCTTCCTGCAATACTGTGCTATTCAGAGCTTGTGTGTCACCAAGGTCTCCCCCTGGCCATACTCCGAAACCTACTTCCCACTCGCACTTGCACAAGCACAAATACGTGCCCTCTCTGAAAGTAAATCTTTGAGGTCACCTTATATCGGCTCATTAAAGATGGTGGCAAATGCAGCAGGTATTTACTATTTGAGACTTTGTGGGTGCCCATGCCTATAGGAGGCTAAGTGTCAAGAATTCTCACGCATGAAGGAGCTTCAGGTTTTGAAAGCTCCACACTACAACTAATTTGGCGGCTTATATTGTTACTCTGTTCATCCATGATAACGAAAGTCCATTTCAGCTGAAGGACGACTACCTTGGACCAGAGGGTTGCACCTACTCCGATACGTCCAGGTATACGAATTATTGAGATCATAGTGTCGTGCACGAAGTTTAAACATGACCATAAGCCAGTGTCGTTCAGTGCCCCTGTGCGCAGCCCTACACTAATGTCATACATTGATGCGTATATATATATGTGTATATATAGATGGATGTGTACGCATTTTAAATCGTATACGGAAAGTTTCCCACTGACTCTTTTCCACAGAAGTGCTCCGTAAAGTGGGGTCGAATAATCGTACGATTATATACCTATTTACAGAAAACATGCGTACAAACCGGTACCCAGACACACAGATACTGTGTCTAACTCGAAGCAGAGCATACCGGACTGTGAAGTGCAGCCGTGACTGAGCGGCACGAGGAGACAGGCGGGCTTGAGGAAAGTCAGGAGACACCCGGTAACTCTGTCGAAGTACTCATGTGTGACGTAGGAGGGTTGTCGCAGCTGACCAAGCGCGGAAAACAAACGTACGTAGATGATGAGAATTATAAATATGGATACAGAGGAACCGCCCTGCTAATCCGTCACCCGTGGATTCCAGTCCGTCTGCTGCGAGCTCGTGTTGTCGTGGTGGTAGTGTGTTAGTTGTAGACACGGCCCCCACCACTACTACTGCTGCTGCTACTGGTGTGACTCCTGCTGCTGCAGCTCCGGCTGTTGCTGCTGGTCTGCTGCTGCTGCGGCTGCTGCCCCCGCTGAAACTACTCCGGGAGACGATCGTTCGGGCATCACCACCCCCGCGGCACCAATAGGAAGCCGGCAAAACGGTAGTAACTACGAATAATAGTGGTAAGCGAATAGATGTACAATCATCGCGTGCTGTTCAAGAGAGATGTGCAATTTATATTTTACGGGGAGAGAGCAGCTGCAGCAGGGAGAGAGTGGGTGCCCAACACTGCAGCGGCTGCTCGCCCAGACAGTTACCAGTTTACATGCGCAGAAGTCTCCTCTCTGCTTCAAGGATGGTCGTTCTCACAATCTAATCATCCAGTTCAACTTAAAGGAACAGCAGTGGTGTCAGGCCCATTTTCGACAACAGTAAAAAGGAACCAATGGAGCTGCGGCACCAGCCAACAAACAAAAACCCATCACGTGCTCCTGCGCTATGGCTAGTGGACCGTTCATATTAAGCTCCAAACACCTTCCTTACTGTCTCCTTGAAGTGTTTCTCGTTACAGTTTCACTACAGCACCAGCAACAGCCACTGCGCAGCAGAGGCGGCGTCAGCAACACCGTAGCAGGAACGCAAGCACCTGTACCAACGCAGCAACTCTTGATTGTAGTGCAGGGATACATCGAGACGCTCGGGCATGAAATGCGACGCGAAGATCAGAACTGAAGAAAAATGCGTGGCTTGTACTACTGCCCATCTCGAACTCATGCGCCCATTTTCGCAATACAGATAAATCTGTCGAATTTCTTGTTCCCCAGCTAGTGTGGCGCATGCAAACCCGTGAATTCACTGTGTTTCCGTCTGCTTCGTGGTGCAAGGCTTACGGAACTTTCCCCAATGTTTTGCGAGGCTGACTGGCGTGTGAACTTGTCTTGAGGGTACTCGTTAGTCTGGCGACTTCCCGGCGGCTGCTTCCACAGCGCTTCTCCTTCGCAGGTGTCGAATCTTCCTTTTTTTCCCGTACGGCTAAGGTGACACTTTTTCTCCTCGACCTGCGCGTACAGCCGCTGCAGCCACGGGTGCTGTTGGGGGGGCTGCCAGGCGCACTTGTTTAGGGTCTGCTGCAGCGGGTGCTACTACTTTTTCGGTTGGCGCTGTTATCGCTCCCTGCTTTGCTGCCATGGATTTGCCTGTAGGAGAGAGTTTTACCGCGTGGATCTGCGCCACTGTGGGCTTGTTAGCAGGTACGCGGAGGTCAATTGATGGTAGCGGTGCCGGAGGAATGTGAGCGGCCCTGTGTGATGCATGGGGGAGCTGTCGAACTTTTCATCCCCCACGTGCACGTGTCACGACGCAGTCGGGAAGTGGATTTTTTGGTAGAGAAGACGTAAGGGGAAGAGAGTTTTCGGTTCGTGAATCACCACTTCGTGACATGCGCAACAGGCGCAGTAATACTCCAACTCACGATTGTACGCGGAACTGAAGCATATGCAAAGTCAGTAGAACATTTGCGTAAGGAGTAGCTATCTTTGTGTCGAGCTGGGGGGACACAACGCTTGCGGAGAGGACGTCGGAATTTTTTTTTTTCGCCCTAAGAAATGGAACAACGAACCCTTCAGGAAGACTGGTGTTGAAGAGGCTTTTGTGGGAGCATAGGGAACAGAAGTCCCTTCTAAAGAAGCATCATACGTATGTCAAGAAGCGAGACACGTGTCAATATTTCTACACTTGTGAAGGAGGTATTCTGTGCAGACCACGTTGTTCATGTGAGATTTGCCTCTCTGTATAGGTACGGCTACATAGGTACAGGAGACCTCGCACTGCGGCGTGTAATATGGAGTACCGGTGACACATTATCTACTTCGCCAGATCTTACGACTACGTGTGCGAGACGCCAATGAAGACGTGTGTGGTATCCTAATAGTTTTTGTGCATAGACTGTCGCGAGGCATGCCTTCGTCGATTTACGTATAGGTCCTGAAATAGTGGTGTTACTGAGAATGCGGCACACGTAGCTATTCGTATAGACCATCCACACGTGTCTATGTTTACGTGACTTCTTCGGGGTTCTTTTGCAGACGCAGAGGGGTGTGCGTGGGAGACACGAGGTACACTTGCATGCGTGTACAACCGTTCAGGACACTGATAAGTCAAATTTGATATTGTTGCCGCCATTGGTGTGGTAGCCATGTCATACACAGCAGAATGCGGCTTTTCTTGTCGGCGAGCGAAAACTCTACGCAAAAAGTGGGTGTGAGCGTTACGGGGATAAATACGGACACCCCGGTCATGTGCCACAGTGCTATATAGAGAGCAGTAGTCAAAGGTGTAATATCTGGATCAATCGTACGTGTGTGACGTACATTGCGAGGGTACTCAGCCGTACACAAATTGGCGGGTGCACTATTTGTTCTTTCCAATTAGTCCTGTAGGGCCCTTTTTCAGGATCTCAGCTGCTGAGACATAGCTTTTGCGTGTTTGCTTGCGAGCCTTTTGTCTTGTGGAACGATAGAACAGCATCTATTTTATGTAAATATTCGTACGCGGCCAAAGGAAAGTAGACTCCACGAATGTTTATATGTATCAATTTAGGCCCTTCTGCGGTACGTCAACTATATGCGTATGTGTCCACGTTTATCTGCATGTCGTTGTACTTAGGTACGTGTGCAATGTGTAACCATATCACAGCCACGTCTGCCTTATCAGTAGGTGGGTGGAGTATATTTGCGTATGCGTGGAAGCGGTTCGGTGCAGAAAATCAATAGGAGCTTGAGATTTTTTGAGGATTTCGTGCAACCCCTAGTTTCTCTGGTTCGGTCTCTACCGGTCTTACGGTCAACGTGTTCATGGGATAAATGAACAGTTGAATGCGTTTGTGTAGCGCATGCCCCACGCTGCGTACATATGCGCACTAGAAGCACTGTATTGTTACACTGTTTTCTTGCTGCGACCCCCCGTGTAGCTTCTTTTGACGTGTACAGGCGCTCAGTAGGGCTGTGCTGTTTGCTGCGCTTGTCTTGCGTTGTAGTATGGTGCGCTTATTTCTGAAGGCGTCCTGCGTCATTGGTCCAGCTTTTCCTGCGTTTCCAAATCGCTGCTCGTATCTGCGTGTTGTTGCTCGTTTGTTTCACAGCGTTGTGCCGGTCAGTGCGACTTCGGGCTGCTATGTCGTGTTTCTTCGTGTCGTGCCGCCTTTGGTTCCCTGGTTCAGCTTTCCACGCATATTCTTGGTTTCCTGCGTACGTCTTATTTTTCTGTGGTTGCTTTCGTGTTAAAGTTCCCATTCTTCACCCAACAGCTGTGCAGGTCTGAGGCGTTTTTACGTTGTTTGTTGGTGGCATCTGGACTTTGGGTGCTGTTCTGCTTTGTCAGGCCTGACGGGAGGCGTGCTGTGGTTTCCGAAGCTGTATATTGCAATACCAGTACTTTTGTGCACAAGCGTCGCGTACGGTTTGTTTGCGGCAATTCTGATGCGCCACGAGGGGCCACCGGACGTGAGGACGTGCAAGAGAACAGCACTTGTTTGCATGGTCAATGGATGCGCCTTACTGGCGTTTACGACGGGAGGAATTTGTTTGACGACGCAGCTCTGCACGCTGTCGACGTATGCGGAGTGGCTGTGGGGACATACCAATCCGTGCGGTGTATGCGTAAGTGGAGATGTGTTTCTTTGCACTGCAGTCATATTCTGGTGTGCCGCTGCCTGTTACACAGGACGCGGCGCCCGGAAAAGGTTCCTACGCAATGCGGACAAAAGCTGGTGTGAAGAGACCGTTAGTGGTGTACCGGCGTAGGAACCGTGCGTGTAGCAGTAATGTGTAACAGTCCACGTGCGGGCTTCATCCCACACATACGTGTAGATAGACAGGTGAAGGAGGGAACAAAGAGAAACGAAGTGGTGGATCTGCTGCGGGCCTCACAGTGAGGCATGGGGAACTGGGAGGCGACTCTTCGAACGGTAGAAACGGGCGTGAGGGGGCTGATGACGTATTACGGAGAAGGTGGAGGATAATAAAGTCAAACGAAGTCAGAGGGCGATGAGGGAAGGATAAACGGGGGCGCGGGATGCCAGCCTCTACAGGCGTTTAGGCAGCTCTCTAGAGGGATAATGAAATGGGAAAGATAGACTCAGCTGAGGAACAAGGGAGTTGAATGATGAGGCGAAAAGATTACGGGGACACGTTGAGGAAATTACGCATGTTCGTGGGTGTTTGTACGTATTTGGATATTTATTTTGTACACTGATGTCCCCAACTATGTGACAGCCGGCTGCGGGTCTAAAATGCTCGTGTGCGAGGGGGCAGGATGGGGGGAGGACTGAAGCAATAAAATTTCTACACATAAACGTGGACACGTGTAACAGGTCCACGTATTTGTTTGTGTCCCTGCGGTCGCTACCTCATGCAGATACCTATACGTATGCGTGTATGTGTAGCGGTGTGCGGGTGTACGTATCTGTGTGTTGATATCTGTATATGTGTGTACGAGGACTGACGTGCCACACGAAGAACAACACAGGTACACCAATATTGTATAGTGCCACGGCCGGGTGCTCTACGGCGCTGCTCCATATTATTATATATGCACGCACATATATATCTGCAAATACACGACTGCGTATGTACATACAAGTGTCTATATGTGTATGTATATATGTATATATAATGACTACTCGTCTACACTGCTCCGCGCGGACACGAGAATACAGGGGTGACTACCCCTGTAACTGTCCGTAGATACTTGCGCAGACATAATCGCATGTATACCTCAAGTATACATACATCTGCATATCTCTGCTATGTGTGTGTACACGCATAGGTGTGCATACTTCCTGTATACCGGAAAGCCGTGGCCCACGCGGTGCCCACGGGCATATGGTGGAAAGTAGTTGTTTACAAATATCTGCGTACGTGTTGACTGGACAGATTCGTGATGATGTAGTAGTAGTATTTTTGTTTCGTAGGGGAACGCCAGGAAGGTGTACGTGCCGCTTTTCTTGGTGACAACGTTGGCTTATATTTATTCTGGCAGGTGAAATAAATAATTTTTGTAGTACCCGCCAAAGGCTTGACCTCATCAAACGTTTCTGTAAAGCACGGAATGTTTCCGGTCTCAGGAGCACCCAGCAAGCGGAAATGAGATGAACGAATTGTACAGACAGTGACGATTCAAGTGTAAGTACACGCATGTGCATTTGTATATATGCAAGTGGATACGCATGTACTTATATGAACCGTGTACGAAGACAAGCAGACTACTGGCTGTCCCAAAAGGCACATTGCTGCATGTTTGCTGCCACGAGAAACAGGGTCTGTAGAACGAAGGGGGAGGAGAAGTTACGCGAAAACAGTGAGGAAATATGTTGTATGCAAGGACGCGTACATATACTCCAGTGCCCTTCCGACCACGAAGACACACATACAGAGGAGAGATCACCGTGTTACGCGAGTGTAAATAAGGAGAGAAGCTGTGATTCAGACACTTCTGCACAGAGCGTGAGACACCTTCGATCCCTGAGTCCACATGCGTACCGACCCACACACATGCGAAGAGACCTTTACGTAGCTACAAGGGCTACAAAAATATCCCCCATCAGAAAATTCGTTCTGTACGAGCTCGTAAAGACACTTGTACATTCGTGTGCGTTTCTGTTGTACGTACCTCTTACGTTGAAAACTTAGCTCCCCAGGCGCAAAACGTCTATGAGTTTATTCGTATATATCTATACGCAGACAGTTACTTATAGGGTTAATAATGTGGAGGTGCCTTTCCGGTGTAATACTGATACAATGTAACCGCGGTTTACAATGTTACACTTGTCAGAACGTTAATGCTTAAGAGCGCCTCAACGTGCTTTTCGAGATTTCTTACCACAGGAGCATTCAGTGGGATGGTGGTTGTAGTGGGTTTGAACAATCCCTTGAAGTATGCAGTGTTCTGTATGTAAAGCCAACCACAAAAACTCCACTGTTCACCCAGCGTCCAACAGGGTGTTCCCGTCGAATGCGTATTCTGGTACGCTCGCGTTTACAAAGGTTATGTTTGAACACATATTTATCCAGCCCGTCAATGTCTGTAGCTGTGTCGATCCACCACTACCCACACCTTCTTGTATACCTGCTGTCTGTCTAGCCTTTGTTTAGCCCCCCCCCCGCCCCCATTATTAGCTCATTCCCCTGTCTGCGACTCTTACACGTGTACGTACCTACTCCTTTATCAACTGTTGGATCTGTCTTATTGTTAATTTTTGCACTACACCGGCAGATTTATTCACGCGTGTAGCTTCTCGTGGCACGTGTCTGCGTACAGATATACACTCAAGTAAGGTACGGCTTCCGTAGGGATATGATTCCGAGCAGTGCTACCATAGGTCTGCTTGCAGGTTGACGTGACATCGGAAAGCGCTCACTGCCGCGACTGTGGATTCCGCCGTGCCCGTACCCGTAGACATACACCCGTGTAGGTTTTCCTTACGTCTATATCCTGGTGCAGAAATAAATCCATTAACGGAACAGTTCCCTGAAAGATGTAAGTGGTGACACGCGACAATTGCGTACCGCTGTTGACGTCGAAGGCTGCTTTTACACCGGGCAGGAGAAACAGAAGAGTTGAAGAAAAGGGCACGAAAAAGCAGAAAAGGCGAGGGGTCAAAGATCAACAGGAAAAAGCACCACACACCGTGTCTACGAGAGTGTAGACTTGTGTGCACGGCTACGGTGAACAACCGTAGTTGCGTACACTGAGGATAAGTTCGTGCACCCAAAATATGTGTAATTACGCCTTCACCGGGAGGCCGGATACAAGGAATCACTGCATATATTTGTATGCATGTATGTACAACTCACCCTTTCTCTGTACAGCGGCTTACGTGGTAGTATACATTTTATGACATGTGTCAAGTGCCATTCATCCTACCAGAGGAGCCTTGCTCACCTTGCAAATGGCTCCACAACCATGAATACACTATGCACTGCAGAGCAAACTAAAACGAACTGCAGTACGTGGCGTGGTGTACGTCAGTAAAATGCAGGTGGTACGCTGTAAAAATTCAGGTGGAACGCTCCAGTCTGAAGTCCGCGAAAAAACCATGGTGGTGACAGTGCCAAGGTGCTTATGGGAAATTGATGTTTTGCTGCGTGCAACACCGCAGGGCTCAGGCTTCAGAAATACCTGAGCCTTTCCTGCATAAACAGTGGAGTACAGAGACGAACACGCTTAGGTAAGCTCGGTCCCTTGCGTGCAACACTGTGTGCGGAGAAGTAAAGTATCTGGCATTCTCAGGAACTGACTTCTTAGCAGGTCTTTTGAGAAGACTTTACTTACTGGATGCGCGTCGTCTACGCTTCGTGAACTCATACGTTACACAATGCAGGCATTAACCTGTGTGCACAGTCTTAGATGTGTGTGAACTTCGTTCTACGCATACGCATTCATTCAGCTTCCCTCACAACCCTTAACCTGATCCACACCTCTGAAAGGTATCGAGTTCACGCACGCAGTTCTCTCTCACTCCTCCTCCGTCGGGTCCTCTTCACAAACAAACTGTCTCCTACTACACAAGGTAAATTAACCACCATCCTACCTCGGTAATCGAGTACAGCGCACTCGCAGGCAAAATCAGCCTTCACACTTCTATGCTTCTGGTGCGCGTTTCCTAACGTGACACTCCTGAGAGCTTCGCCTTAGTCGAACACGACAATAAAACGCTTCAAAAATTACCAGTAGTAGTGTTGTTTTC
>KL647295.1:442296-516497 GCA_000727475.1 Sarcocystis neurona | reverse complement strand
GCTGCAGAGGGGAACTTATACCAGGGACAAGTCAGAATTCTACTGGATTCTATCTGTTGTAATAGAATACGTGTGACGCTTGTATGGCTGTTTCTGAATATGTAAAATTATCTGTCATACTTCTGCTGGCGCTTAGCAATGAAGAGAGCGCCACCTTTGCAGGTGAAACCAGGCGGCATGATCGGGTTGTAGTTGGGCGTGCAGCTGCGTGTCTGCGCGCACAGCAAGGCGAACACCTCCTCTCGTGTGTGGCGGCGTCGCTTTTCATTTGTCCCAACCCAACAGCCCCGGACGTAGACGCTACTTGCTGCCCTTTTTGTGAACACATAGGAGGCTTCCATGCCTCTTCAACTCGTCGATAAAACACACACAAACGTACTCGCGTGACCACTAGACTTACTTTCACCAGAAACGTTTACCAGTGATGCTGCTGCAGTCTTCATCTTCTTTGACGTATGCATGCGTGCCTTACTTGATTTTAGAGACGGGAGGGGGATAGCACGAACTTCATTTATTCCTCCTACTGGTGGCATGAGCTCGACACTGTCGGCTGGTTTAGCGTTCGCTGCTGCCTCCCGTTGTTCATTTTTTCCTCCGAATTGCAAAAATTTTCCCAAAAGCCGCAGAATTGCCTCAGCCGCTTAACCAGGCAGATTATGTTGCAGCGGACCACGTCTGGTCAGCGTGTACCTATCCGACTTCAGCCTGGAAAACAAATCCTGGTTATGCTGCTTCACTGGTCTCCTACAGCTCTCAGACCCCTGCTGTGGCTATCACTTCACCAGTAGTAGCAATTGAAGCAGCTGTCCTGCACCGCCCTGCGACGTCGCCTTTTCCGCAGTTTGTATGCAGTTTGTGCGGCGGGATCAAACACGAACCACCAAAATGCAGACGGTCGAGGAAGGGCACCGGAGGAAGTTGCCCACAAACTACCTTTTCGCGACTCTGTTTACCGCTGTGACTGCAGCAGCACTAGGTGAGAATTTATGCAATGCTATTTTCTTCGAGCTCGTGTAAGGGTCGTGTGTCGATGAGCACAGAGCGGAATGCAATACGTATCACGTGCTCCACGGATCTGTCGTTTCCTTCCTTTTAGCGCAGCTTCTGTCCAAAAGCACATCCGGAGGTAAGGCTAGCCCTTCTTGTGCCGCCTCACGTCAACAACGCTGGCTCTCGCCCACGTTGTTGGCGGCGGTGCGTTCCAGTGTGACGACGCCTAGGTACACAATGTTTTGCACGTATACGCATGTACATACCTCCGTATTCCGGTATATATATATATGTGCTCGGAAACGACGGGTCAATTATAGGGTTTTTACAGGCGCAGCAATGAACTTCTGTGGCTTTTTGCGTGTTAGTGGCCTGACACAGATAGCCGCATATATGTGTATATGCGTACTTTGTTGAAAGGGTGTCCGCTAACGGGGCGTGTTGCCAGCATGTGTAAATCGCGTGGTGGTGGTGACTTGAGCCTCCGCATGGGCACCGATGTATCACATCTACACTTACAGCTGTACACTCTTGTCTCTCGAGTATGGTGTCGATGCTGCTTTTACTGACTGGCATCTATAATATATTCATATTTATTTGGTCTGCGCCTCTTGTGCATATCTGTGCTTCCTCGAGTGCGTGTACGTGTATCTCCGTTGGTGCAGTATTGTGGCGTGTTGTAGTGGATGCATCTACACAACGTTTGTGGTTAAAGTTGTGTGGTCGTCCCGCACCATTGTTCTGTCGCATATGTCTGTAGAAACAACAACAGTCGGATTAGATCACTAGGTGTGTACCCTTGAGGAAGTCAATACAGATGCAACCAAATAATGTTTCGAGTTCCCCTCCTTGCTCTTTTGTTGGTGCGACGATGCTTTTCATCGGCGTGGATCGGCTTTTTGTTGTCCTGTCCAGCTGAACTGCTGCACGCACATCTCTTAAAGCAGTTATTCTTCCTCGTGAGCTTTTTTTGGGGGTGTAGCGCCCGTTGATGGAAAGACCGCAGTGGCTGCTCTGCCCGTAGTCCTCTACGTGATATTGCGAGCTGGTTCCTGCGGTTCACCACGTGTAGCATCTGCTACAGGACGCGGGCACACAATGTTTCATTTTGTGAGGTAGTTCTCACTTGCCTGCGTCGTAGTCCTCTACACCTGATTGCATCATATGGTACAGCTGCATACACTGTCGTTTTTACTACGTCTGAACTACTTGACTTCCCAGGTTCCAGCGACACTGGTAAGTCGTGTCTGTCGGAGTAATACGATGCCTATAACTTACACGCATACGGTACCTGTGAATCGATGTTTTAGTACGTGTGGACTTCAAATGGTATACCCTACCTAACACATCCGTATCAAAAATCAATTCACGTAAAAGGGCTGGTATGCTGCTATTGTGCTGTTAGTAGGATCGCAGACCAGTTACCCGGTTTTATAACTGTTGATATGTGCTACATTGCATGTGATTGCTGCGGAGCACCGTACACTTGACGGTGTGATCGCCTGCGTAGTTCTTTTAGATAGACAATTTATTTCTACGATGAGGCGCTACACAACGTCAGCCGTTGCTGTTGTGGTGTACACCTGACTCTTCTCGAACACAGACCACTCTACGTTGTGACTACCAACTTTTCCAGTATTTCATACGTGGTGTTAACTCCATAACTCCAGTGTCGTTAACACTTGACTCCGTCGCTGTGATTGATTACTTTTTCTTAATGTGGACTTTTCGACTCGAGCAACCACGCATTCGCCGTGTATAGTAGTGCGCCTGGAGGGGTCCACATACACAACCGTGTACTTTCCTTCTCCTGACTTTCTGCATACATACGTGTGTACGCGTATACACCCACTGAGTGGCTTACGTGTCCGTGAGTTTATGCTGCATTTTTTGGTGCCTCTCGCGAACCGTTTGACTTGTGTGTGTTCCGTCCAACATTGTGAGTAGAGCGGCGCGCGGTATTTTCCGCTACACTGAAGGAGACTGCATAAATGACTGTGTACGCGCGAACATCAGCTAAACATTTTCTCTAAAAACACACCCACCTGACGATGCGGGTTCTGCTTTGCACTTGCCCCTCTGTGTTGCAGTGTTGTAGGAGGCCCACGAGTCTTGGTGTACTCTTTAGCTGCAGGGGATTTGGGCTGGTGTGCGAGGAACTTTTACCACGTTTCGCGTGGAAAAACTGCTCGCTCGTTGCGCAGCTACGTTTTGATCTGCATCATGTCAAGTGGAAAACTCTCGTTCCTTAGCTGCTAGTGTTGTCCTTTGCTGCTGCACGCGGCACAGTACGCTATCATTATAAGTGTATACGAGCAATTTAAACAGGACTGTCATGCCTTTCACCTTGTGTTTGTATGTACAGGCATTGCGGGTGGTGCGTTAGGGCGTCGGAGCACCGCCGTCTTCAGCGTGTCGTTAACTTTCGCGATACTGCTGCTGGCGCTGGCTGTGGCAGTTATGCTGAAACGGAGTGTCCAGTCTAGGGAGGTGCTGGGAACCACAAGTGCCTGCTTTTTCTTGGGCTTTGTGATCTTCCTTGCCTTGGGAGTACACGCAGTCGTCTTTGCTGTCTCGGTGTGTTTCCTTCCAGAGCCTGTAAGACTGGATGCCTACACAGAGGACTTATGCAAACCGTTCACTTACTGCAGTTTGATTTTGACCATGAGTTCAATATTCTGGGTGGCTGCTGCGCTTCTAACGTTGCATGGGCGGCTTGCATGTTTCGGGGCCGACGCGCTCCAAGCCAGTGCAACGTCCTTCGCGGAGTAGTACCATGAGAAGCGATTTGACTTTCGCTCGAACGGTGTGTGTGACGCGTTCATAAGTGTACGTGTGCACGCAGACGTCGAAAATAACAGATCCGTCTGTAAACGTACATAAATTCGTGCGGTTTTCGAGCTGTTTTTATCGATGCACACACGCTTACAGAGAATTGTTACGGCAGGAGACGCCGAGTCAAACGCAGGTGTAGACTGGGAACCTCTTTTCATCTGTGTCCATAGATGTGTTTCATTTCGCAGTCTATTTTATCAACGATGCCGCAGGGAGACACCCGGTTCTCTACGTACCGGTGCTAGTCTGTCGTAGGCGCGTGTACCGATGCACGCTACGGTGGGATCGGAAGCAGCACCTTCATGCTCATACGCAAGCTGAGACATGCACGACTGTCTTCCCCACTCGGAGTTGCTGACATTTCGTACAAAGGCGTTGAAAGAAGCGGACGCTGAACATATTTTCTTGTGTAGACAGAAAGGTATCCAACGTACACCTCTTATCTCCAGACGTGTACATGCTCGTGTGTACATGCCTGTACTTTTTGTACTGGCGAGTTTCGTGTGATGGGGCAGATGCTTCTGTGAACGTCTGTGACCTTGTTCTACTTTATGTGTCTCGTCATAAGTTTTTTTTCCGAGGCAGTCATACGCTGGTGTGCTGCCATTGTCTGACACTACGTGCATGCTGTTGCAACTGCAGCAGCGAACATCTCGAAGCCAAAGTGGGCAAATTCTTGATTTGAGGCTGAGGCCGGATCATCGGTTGTGGATGCTCACCTGCGTTCTTGCACCCGTAGTAACGACTTATACACCAACATATGCAGTGACCGCTGTCGACTATGGAAAGTAGTTGTACGTGTATTATCTGTTAACCACGGATGCAAGAGCGCGCACAACAACAGGCGAACTTCGCTTCTGTAGCAACAACTTCACTCCGCAACTCTGCATACACCGAGGGAGTCGCAGGTGTGTACGATGAAGTTGCTGCCCATGTAGGTAATTCAAACGCGTAATTGACCAACGTTGTCCACTACGCAGCAAAATGGTCGTTTCTGAACAAGTAGGCCCGTAGACACCTTCGTGTAATGCCGTAATTCTGTGGTAGCGTTTTGAATATCATGTACGTAAGCACGTCCTGTTTTAATATAACCTGTACGTAAGCACGTCCTGGAGGGGTTTGTACATTCCCGTTTATGCAGCAACACAGGGGCAGCGGCGGAGCACGCGAAACAAAGTCCACATTTTCATATATATATATATATACACACATATACACACATATGTGTGTGTATATACGCACACGTCTAGAGTATCTGCCCTGACTGCACAGGCGCAACGCATACCTGGAATTTCGCGAGCAACATAGACCAGGAGATTCTTGTTATGGCAGACCTATACACCAATCCATATGCCTGCTTTCCTTGCAAGAACCCGCACCGGCTATGAAATAGTTCTAGCGTACAAAGCGCTTAACGTCGATCTCTTCACATACATACATATTTAATACATGTACGTGTGCGTTTAGGTCTGATTTGCATTTGTGCACTTTTGTAGGGCGAAATGCCGTGTAGTGCCATATACAAGATCCACGCGTCTCCTTGTACTTCTATTTCTGGAGTGCTTTTCAAGAAGCTGCAAAACAGATCCAAGGATTCTTGAAACACTGCCGTCTAGTAGCTCTTGCTCCTGATGTCTACAAGATGGTCTTCCCTGAAAATAAAGAAAAGCCACCACAAACAGACGTATACATATATATATCTGTATATTTGTGTGTGTGCTTGTACAAGGTTGTGCATTTAGAAGGGATGTCAGAGCCGAAGTGGAGCATAAATTTCCGTGTGTGCTTCTGAATTTATGGCTGTGCTGCACCACAGAGTCTTTACTTTCGAGCGCATGTGTCGGCCCTCTTTTTCTCTTCAACGGTTTGAATGATAGATGTGAGTGAATATGGCATCTGGAGTTTTTTCGTACAGGTGTGTGCGGGTGTGCAGACGACGGTGCCATTAGCCTACTTGTAGCGCATTTTAATAAGTAGCGCAACGTGCAATACATGAACTATTTCAGTCTGCATGCTGGGGAAGCGCCTGATCCGATACAAACATACGCGTAGCGCAACATAGAGGCATCTGCTACCACAGTGACGCTTCCGCGTATGCCTTCAAATTAGAGAAATCTGGTAAGTACCTTCTATCCTGTGTCGCAGGTTCACGTTATCACTGGGAGATTCTGAGAAGTATGCTTCACCTCAGTTGAGTACGGCACATATGTAGGATTTGTATGCGTGACTAAGGAGAACTTGAATCTGCGGTGCGCCACACCCGCATGTATCAATACGGGTGTGCTTTTATATTTGTGTACGCACCAATATAAACACATGCGCACCTGAATTGTGTGCTGCACTTGATAGGACGTCTTGAAATGTGGGAGAGACTGAAGCGGTTCTTTTTTAGTCCGAATACTTTGCTACTGCCCATATTCTCTGTTTGAACCCCGGAACGGACGTCTACGAGGAAAAGTACTGCGTCCCTGACAAAGAAAGATCCGAGCGAACACCCCCACTACTATCAGCAGAAAGAGTAGAACGAGAAGTACACTTTTGCATTAACGAAAGAAAGGGCCACACTTGTGAAAAAATTTGCTTTCAGAAGATTTCTACGTCATCGTGCACGTCTACGAAGGAGGCGCAAGCAGCGCCCAGAACTGCGGTTATTAATGAAGAGGGAGGCGCCTTCCTCACTCACACTGATGATTAGGGAAAGCACACCACACAGGGTGCTCCGCTGGACTAAGGGAACGCTTGAGAAAACTTTCTGCCACCTCCAGAAGGCAGAGGAATATATCTGCCTGGCTCCTTTGCCTCCGAAAAAAACATCTTTCAGATGCTTCATGCGCACGTGGAGAAAGGCGTCGTGTTTTACGGTTAATCACCTTCTGCTATGAAGAAGGTACTTGAGAGAATTTTCCTCCGTATACTCTAAACGGAGAAAACGCAATACTGAGCATCAACGAGGTAGAATGAAATACGGAAAACGTCACTTTCTCGACCTAGCAAGGAGCGACAAGAGCTAGAAAGATTTCCGCAAAGGAAAGCAACTTCGCGTCCTAGAACGAGACAAAAAAATTCAGTTTTTCCGTCAAACTCTTACCAGCACCGAAGCGTATGTATCCCTTAAGGGTAAAGTGCTTCGCTTTAGCCGGTCTCGTGCTAGCTCTGTTTTGACATCATGGGAAAAAGCACGGCGAAAATCTCCGAAGCGTTGAATCGTTTTTATCTCTAAATAGCAAAGAGGTACCGGTTAGACTGTATCGTGCCACCTCTCCTCTGACATCCTGGGTAGAAAGTTACGGATCAGACACTTTTTGCCTTCAACAGCAGAAAAGCCTTCCACGATACTACACACAAAATATAGTCTTCTATGTGTATTTCTACATCATCTGCGAGTGCTCCTTATTGAGCCTTCTTTTCATCCGTCCCTAGAGATACTGGGCTGTCCATCTACGAGTCATTCTCAAGGCAACTATCGAAAGAGTGTGCCACAGACGTCCCAGTTACACGACGACACGGAACAAGACACACGGTATTTTCATTCCATCAAACAGGAGAGCATCCTTAAGTGTTTTACGCTTCATACGAAGACGAAGATGGGGAAGGACTCTTCCATTCCCCTCTTTGGCGGAAATGAGTGTTTTTCGTGGAGTCCCGCGACACACCATGTTTTGTTTCCCCTCCAGAGGACGAGAGGACATCCACAAACATACGCTCTCCATTAGGAGAAACATGCGCGAAGGCTTGTGCGCGCACGGTAAGAGACGCTTCTACTGATAAATCCTTACCACACAGTAAGAATGCTTGCAAAGCAGTGATACGTTCCGCACGATAGGCGGAGAGGCCCTGTACATGTAATCAAAGAAGGGACATTTGTAGCCCTCTTTCAATGTGTTTCCTTCTCTACTCAAGAGAAGCGATCTGGACTGAATAAGGTAGGCCTTAGAAGTAGGGCTATGCGCTTTATTATCCCTCTACACCCACCCACGTATATACACACGACACCCTGCACAACTCACGACATTACGTGCGGTGTGCCACGAATTTACACAAGTCCCTGCCCTATTTCAAATAATTGTGCAAGACGTGTACATATACTGTCGCGTACACATTACTCCTTACTCTCTGCAGTTGATGTTTCACCACTAAGTACAAAGATGCGCGCCGAAAATGCGTGGCCCACGTAAGTGGGAAAGGACGTAACTGGCGAAACTCGTGCAGACACACGCCTATTTCTAGTTTTACTGGAGAATCTGCTCCGCTAGAGAATCTAAACGAACAGAAGTCGCTTCAGAGGGTCTGCTGTACTTCGAATCTACAACTGGCTACAAGTATGTACTGATGCGGTACTATGGCTACGCCGTTTGCGTCGTCCTCCGCGTCACACACTCCCACAATTCCGAGATTCGCCGACTGCGAAGGCCAGAGGTCCGAGTGTTTATACACCGTGTAGATATTTGCAGAACTATGACAGGCAGCTCTACATCCATGTGCGTCTGCACGCGTGTGCGACTCCATATTTGTACTCGTGCAGACACGGGTATCAACTAATAGGTACGCACCCACATTGCGACCGCAGGTGATACGTCCTTACACATACGCGGACAGTTGTCACTCCTGCGTTCTCCTCTAGCACCGTTGTGACTCTCACCTGAACTCTGGTATGCACAGGTGTGTAGCACCCGGGCACCATGCAGAAGAGATCTCCTGTTGTTTCGTCGACTTGACGGATGTGCCCACACGTCCCCTAGTGCGTCGTGCTTGCTGCCACCTGATGAATGTTTCTGAGGAAGGCGCACCCTGCGGCCGGCACCCTGGAGTGTTTGCAATATCGTGCGTGCATTAATAGGTACGCGCGTACGTCCACATACGCAAGGGGAAGCGGAAATTGTATGTTTGTTGTATAGGGAACGAAAATCGCTCGCGGAAATCCGATCGAAAATTGCCTGAGACAACTGTGTGCGCCGCTCGTTACGCGCTTCATCATTTTGCCGAGTATCTGTGGTTTTCCGTGTGATTCTACTTGATTCGCCGCTGTGTCCACCTCTCGCTTTGCTTGGCTCTCCGGCTTACAAAGACCACACCCGTGTCACAGACTACTCCAACGGTTGCACATTCATCTAGACGCATACGCGTAGACAAATACACACACATACACATATATATACACACATACACATCACGTACGTATGCGTAAGTGTACTCTCGAACACTCGACTGCAGACACATAAACATACGGCGCATAATGCGTACGACAAAGTGCACATTAGTCCAACGTACACACATACGTATACATACGTACACGTGCCCATAGAGGTGTCGTTGACGTTGACAAGATTGCCAACTTTGGAGGGTGAGCGGCTTACGAGTTGGTGCAAACGGAAAAAACGCGTCCACGCTCAGACGGAGGAAAGCCCGCGGGCCGGCTCACGTGCACGTCCTACACCACAGACTAGTATTCTTCTAAAAACATGGCGCCACGTCGATATTCCAGTAAGTGATGAGAAGCTCCTTTACAATCCTATCTGTGGAACAGGCTTTCTTCCAGGAACCTCTTCTACTTCCTCTTATTCTTCTGCTCCTTTTGCTCTTTCTCTCTTCTTTTCAGTCTTCCGCTTCCTCTCCTTCTTCCTCTCGTTCTCTCTCTCTGGTATATGAAATTCAGGTGAATCAATTGTTCACAGTTCGTCCACTCGAAAGATGCTCGCTTCTACGGATACGACCAGCTCCTTCAGAAGGATCTCGATCTTTACCTTTTTCACAACTTCTCTCCCGTCCTCTGCTCTTTTGGGAGATGAGACTTACCCGTTTCTTTGAAACATATATTTCACACACACGCACAAAGCTACCTTTTTCCGGCTTATTTCTTCTTCGTACCAGAGAAGCCTATCGTCCCTGTTTTCTACTCCGTGTGCCCCCGCCGCACCTTTAAAGAATCGAACTTTCGTGGACTTCTCCAAGCGGTCAGCAGAAACAAGTCGACTTCTTCAACCGCGCTTCGCATGACGGAACACACAGAAAACGCTCTCTCGTTATTCCGTCCCCAGTTCCCCTTGTCTCTTGAGAGGGAAAAATTTCTATATGTATGGTGACTTGCATGAACAAATCACTTGTACATCTCCATCTTTACACAGGAAAAATACGTATTTACCCTTTCTCACATAGGGGGAACATGCACATGCACATGTGTTTACATCCAAATATGTACTACGGCCGCATATGTGTTCAGTAAGCTGTAGAGCATTCAGTTTCTCTTCCCAAAATTGAAATTCCTTCAGCTCCTTGGTATCTCGGTAAATTGAAATACTTCCGATGAGCGCACGCTCGTATCTGCGCTGCAACAGCAATAAGTAACCCTTTTCCATCTACGACTCTTTCGTCAGCTGGTCCCCATCACCCGCAGGCTTCGCAATTCCTGCTGGTGCAATAATTTGTGGCTTCTGCTGAACGAGAAACAGATACAAACTACTGAACGAGAGACAGATACAAACTACTGCCACTTGTACAGTTCACTTCTCCCGTGACCAGTCGCCTTACGGATGAAGTGCGTGAGTCGGTGTTTTTGAATATCCACTTGATAAATTTAGAAGGCAGAGTACATTTCTACTTTTTGAATTGTCTCTGGGGTTGGGAAAAATGAAATTTCTTTGGCTTCGTTTTGGTCTCGAGTCGTCCAGCGCCGCCGAAAACCTTCTTCCACTCGCGCTGCTGCTGCAGACGCCTCTTCTTCTGCTGCTGCTTCTCCCCTCCCTTCGGGTGACCCACCGCCGCTGCCGCACCTATACCCGTTCGATCGAGATGCTGCCGCACACCAAGCTGCCGCTCTTCCTCCTGCTGCTGCAGCAGCTGCTCGCGCAGTCGTTTGCGTCTGCTGCGCAGCTCTGGCAAAGGCATCCGCTGCCCCTTTCCAGGCTCTGCAAACAGCAAAGAAACAACAGCAGCAGTCGTCCCGGCACCAGCAGCAGGGGCGACACGCGCAACAGCAGCGGAATGTGAGTAACGGCAGCAGCTGCAGCAGCCGCAACAGCAGAAGAAAGGCCGTACCAATGGAAGCGGCAGCAAAGGTCGAACAGATGGTTCAGTAGCCAAAGCCACTCCCCCTGGAATAGCAGCACGGGAACCGTCAACCACACGAAAAACGCCACAGCGACGCCACCAGCCGCAGCACGAGAAGAAAACTGCCCACCAGCAGCAGCACAACATTGGTAGCAGCAAGGGCCGGACTAGACGTGCTAGTCTGAAGGAAGGTGATCCTGATACGCCATTTTCGTCACGCCTGTATAGTAGCAGCCACTGCCGGGCTCGCCGTCAAGCGCGGCAGCAGCGCGAGAAAGATCGTCGCGAGCAGCGGCCGTGGCCCCACACATTTTCGCTAGTCACAGCGGCTCTCCAAGATGTTGTTCTTGCCAGTATTCTAGTAATGCTGTAAGCGTGTTTATAGTACAGAAGTGTGCGTGCGTGCTTCCTTCTGAAAAATCGGGTAGAAGCCAGGGTCGCATTGCGGTCGCCAGGCAGCAGCAGTCTCAGCAGCAGCAACGAGGCCTCCACCCTGAGACACCCGCAGCAGCCCAGCGGCACGCACTGCTTCTGACGCCAGCAGCCCGCATGTACGTTTATGTACGCAGGAAGCCAGAGAGATGCATGCATATGTTTGCCATACGTGGACAAAACTTCGTGCACCAACGGCAGCGGCGCGGATCGGAAAACAGTCAGACGAAAGGGTCGTAGAAAACGCGACTCTCCAACCGCCCCCTCTCCACCCGCCTGCAAGCGTCCAGAGAAGCTGTAATAACAAGGCGCAGAGGTTCAGCGATGGACGCTGCCGAAACAAGTTCTACGGCTGGGGCAGTTCTCACGTCCATCCAGAAAGACGCATGTTGAGAGAAAGACAGAGAGGGTGCAATGGAGCAAATGTCAAGGACACTCACGTATGTACAGAGGGAGAGGTGAACGTATTTGTACGGCGAGAAGAAGGAACGTACTCGTACATATCCCGGTGTAACTTGAAGGCGGTATACACACACGCGTGTCGATATCATGAGGTATCAAACACTAGCATATGTATATACGTAGACGTTGGAGGTGGGTGTGTACGCTTGCGTGTGGGAATATAGGTAAAAACACCAAACGGGAGTCAGTCAACTACACGCCTTGTTGCATGCGTCTACTTATATATTTATTTCTATGCATGCGTGCCGTAGTGCTCTACAGTTGACTTACTGACGCCGAGAGCTCGCAGTGCCGCTGCGACGTACTGGCGCCGCTGGAAGGTGCCCATCTGCGGGTAAACTGCAGCAGCAGCACAGCAGCAGCAGCGGCAGCGCAGTGCGACCAGCAGTGCGGCAAGGGATGCAATGTCGCAAAGGCCGCACGCCAACAAGCGCAGCAGTACCGCAACAGCAGCAAGACAGCAAGAGCCGCAGGACAGCAAGAGCCGCAGGACAGCAAGAGCCGCAGCACAGCAAGGGCAGCAGAACTAGAAAGCAACAGCAAGGGCAAGTGCAGCAGCGTAGCAAGAGCCGCAGCACAGCAAGGGCAACAGCACTAGAAGAGTGACAGCAACAGCAAATGCAGCAGCATAGCAAGAGTCGCAGCGCAGCGAGGGCAGCAGCACAGGAGGAGCAGCACAGCAGGGGCCGCAGCACAGCAAGTGCAGCAGCAAAACCGCAGCAGTACCCCACGAGCAGCAGAGCAGCAGCAGCACAGCACGAGCACAGCGGGACAGCAACAGCAGCAGAGACGCCGCAGCAGCCGCATCAGCAGAGGAAGCAGCCGCGTCATATCGCTACAGCAGACCGACAGAAGCAGCGTAGAAGGGGCGATGCCGCAGCAGTGCCGGGGGTGCTGCACCAGACAGCACACGCGCAGCACCGCGGCAGTCGCAGCAATAGCAGCAGCAGCTCAGGAGCAGTGTGGGGCCAGAGGTATGGGCGAGACGTGGAGCACGTCGTAGACGCAGGACACACTGCAGCGCCGTGCGCAGGCCGGACGCCGCAGCAACGCAGCAGCAAACGAAGAGCAACGACGCCTGTCGCCCCACAGCGAAAAGGTGATCCGTACACTACTGCGTCACGAGGAGCAGCACAGCAGCACCCGCAGCAGCAGCGGCAATCACGCACCTGCCTGCAGGCCCACATGCCTTCATGCGTTGGCTGAGCACCTCACGTAGCAATTCTGGCCGGTATCTCTACACACATATATATACACAATCGTATACAAAGGTGCCCGGAAGTGACGATCTGCCAACACGTGTACACAAGATATACACATATCTTGTGTGTGTATATATATATACGTTCATATGTGGCCACGTACATACATATATACACGCAGACGTGGACATATCTGTCTCCTGCAGTGCTTGCAGTAAACGAACATAATTTATACACATGCCCCCATACTTCTCTCTCTAAATCTACACATACATATACACGTATACGTGTGTATATGTATATGTGTGTGTGTCTCTCTCTCTCTCCAGATATACACATATATATATACATCTATGTACACATATATATTTGGTTATCTATCACTGTATCTCTCTACATATATATATGCAACATCACGTTTTACATGTATACGCAGGTACGTAATCATATGCAAGTTCTGCTGATGAACAACCCTGCGTAAGGCGGCGCCGACACATAGCTACATGTATACTTGTATATGCGTATACGCATGTATTTCTGTTAGTACGTATGACTAAACGTAAACACTGTTGTAGGTACATATCTCTCTCTTTATATACACTTCGATACGTCTGTGCTTCTTCGTCCATCTCTTGTTCTGCCTGCACTTCTTTACGTCTGTATTTCCGTCTTCTTATAAATCCTCCTCCATGTGTCTATGGAGTTCGGCTCACAAATTCCGCTGTAGGCAGTGGTACTGATCGAGGGACACAACCGTACAAATCTACAGCACCCTGCAGAAACATATACGCATATATATATACATGAATATCCGCACACATGCATACATATATATATGGATATCCACATACATGTATATTTCTTCGTGAATGCGTTTCTATGTATATCTACTTCTGTATAGAGACACACACATATATATACACACGTGTATGGATAATCACATACGTGTATAATCTACCTGAACACGTCTCTATATGTATGTGTTTCTGCATACGGAAGTATACATATATATATATATGTATGGATCCCCATGTATATTGCTAACGTCGACACGTCTGTATATGTATATACGTCTGTATACACAGACTTCCATACGTAATTTTACTCATTATTTGAAACAAATATAAACATCCTGTATCCTGTTCCAACCCCACATACGCAATTCCACATATGCACCTGTACACATATATATATGTAGACGTGTATATATATATAATATCAAAGCCTTGTGGCACTCGCAATCAGAGAAGGGGAGGAGAGACCGTAGTAGCTGCGCAGCACGTGGTGCCTCTGCACTTCCTGGGCGCGCTCTGTCTGCCTTCGTCGCCCTACCAAGGCGTCGAATGTCCCGAACACATTCGTTGAAGAGTTCCCTTTCCTGTTTGGCGGCTGCCGCTTCTTCGTTCGTCCTCTTGGGGAGCCCTGCGTCATCTCTCCTTTGCTGCTGCTTCGCCCCGGCGTTCGGCTGCAGCTGCTCTCCTCCCTGCTGCTGCTGCTGCTTCTGCTTCCCTAGTGGGTGGCGCTGCTGCAGCTGGTGCAGCGCCGTCGCTGCTGCATTCTTCGTGGACTCCCGTCGGCTCGGGCCGTCGCTTGCGGGGCTCTTCTGCAGTGTCTCTACACCGCAGGCCGCAGACCAGGAGGCGGCGCATGCACTCTCCGACGGTTCCCCGAAGCCACTCGGTCCTCCGCGCTTCTCCTTCCTACTTATACGACGCGTCCCTGCTGCGGAAGCAGCTGCTGCTGCAGTGCCTCCTGCTGCACCGTCTCCTTCGCTTCCTGCTTCCCTTGCATCTGCTGCTGCTACTTCGTTTGCCCCCGGCTTCTCGTCTCCTCCTCCTCCTCTTCTTCCCGAATCTGCTGCATCTGCTGCTGTTCCTGCTGCATGGCCTACCGTGGAATCACCTGCTGCTGCAGCGTCTGAGAACTCGAGGTTCCAGAAGGCAGCAGCAGACGCTTGCCACCTGAGTTCTGCTGCTCTGCGCGCTGCTCCCTGCAATATCACTGGCAGTGCCCTTCCTTCTTCTTCTTCTGGGTCGTCAGCAGGTGCCTGTGTTGCTGCTGCTACTCCTCTCCTTCCCGTCCCGGCTCCGCTGCTCCTCTCCCTCTTATCTGCTGCTGCTCCCGCTGCTTCACACGCCGCCTCGCGTTCTTCGCTCTCCTCTGCTGCTGCCTCGGACTCCGGGAAACAAGCGGCTGCAGCACCAGCAGCGGCACAACCAAGTCTGCTGTTGTTGCTGCTTCTCTGTCGCTGCTGCTGTTGCTGCTCTTCCCCCCTTCCACTGCTGCTGCTACTCCCCCTCCTGCTACGACTGTCTTCACTAGGAGTGCCACGCCGACGAACCCTTGTAAACGCCCTGCCTGCTTGGTCACGCACCGCAGAAAACGTGCTCTTCCTGCCACTCTCTCGCCCGCTGCTGCTGCTACTCTCTGTAGCCCTGCTACTGCTGCTGCTCTCACGATCGCTCAGTTCTCTCCCGCACTTGTTGTCCTCTCTGCTGCTGATGCTGCTGCTGTCCCTGTCGCTGCTGCTGCTGCTGGGAGCTCTGCTGCGGCTCGCCCCTTTGCCGCACACTTCGCCAGCAATCCCAGCAGGACGGCGCACGTATGCAGCAGCGGCTGCCCTCCGCTGAACGCAGGCCGCAGACCCTTCTCCCCCCATGGTCGAAAGTTCTCTTCCCCTTCTTCTTCGTCTGTCCCTTCCTCGGCTCTTCGTCCCGTCTCTCTTTTCCGCTCCCCTCTCGTCCTTTAAAACACACTTCTTCTGCACACCCGACTCCCCCCCACTTCTTCAGCAGAACTCCTCCAAATGGTGGGCGCTCCTCTTCTTCCTTTGCGTGGCCCCACCTGCTGCACGCCCCGTCGGTCGCGACGTCTCCGTTCCTGCAGCTGCTGCTGCTGCTGCGCTTCCTCTGTTGCTACTCCGGCGCTACTACACGCGCGCCAGGGGGGCCGCTCCTGCTGCTGCAACAGCAGCAAAATCCCCTCCCACGACAACTGGCAGGTCAACTGCAGTGTTTGTGTATGCCAGTGTATCCTGCGAGTCGCCCGCCACTTCTCTATCCATATACTCTGCCAATACACACATATATATATGTGTAGCTGCCTGTGAGGGGAAACGGAGGAACAGAAGAAGGGGGGGCGAAAAAGGAAGAGGTTCGTCTACTCGCCGAGTTCGAGCAGCAGAGAAGAGACCCACGCGTCATATAGCGGGTGGACAGCATTCCTTTGTCCTCGCAGCAGATGTGAAGTACTCTTGTCTTCACACCTTCTGGAACAAGGGTCGGGCCAAGTCCCGCACACTTATATAAATATATAAATATATACAAAACGCCGTATAAACACACATATATATACATATATACACACGTATACGTATATAGGTGTAGATATATATGGGCAAAGGATAAGTTGAGAGTCTCTTTCTCCATAGAAGTCGTCCATATCTATACATGTAAATCTTCAAGAGAATTCTTCCACACACATATAGAGAGAGATAGGGCGAGTTGACTCCCTCTTTGTATACAAGTCGTATATATATATATGTGAAGTTGACTTTCTCTCGGGTAGAGAATCTCCACACACACACACACACCTATATATATGTACTCTCTACGTATAGGGATGTAAAAGACGGCGACTTTCTCTTTATATATCACGTCGCACTTCTGGCAGCAATGGCAGCAACGGTCTTTCCACAACGTCCAACAGAAGTCGCCCCGGTAAGAAGAAGAGGAAATCGGCAAGTTTGCGAGAAACAGCCGCTAGACAGTGCATGCATATATAAATTGGTGAGGAAGAGACGAAATACTTCTATACGAAGAGACCGCAAGATTAACGCGAGCGCTTCAGAACGATGCAGACGGCACCACCGCCCTTTCCGTGACAGCACCTTGTTCCTCCATATGTATGCATATAGAGATATAGACCAGCCCACGCACATAAGTATGTAGAGACAGACGGGTGCGCATGTGGAGGAACTTCGCGCCGGCGGAACGACAGAAAAAATATCTCTGTTTTACAGGGATGGCACTTTCGTCTACTGCAGGGCCGCCCGCCCAAGCTGCGTCTCCCCAGGAGTAGTTTTCGGCCTTTTCTGCGTGGGCAACACGATGCGTGTATATCTACGCGTCTGCGAAGCTCTATTTTCTCTTTTCTGGTCGAGCGTGCATATTCGTGGCGCACAGTGCCCCACACAAGGATGTCTGGCGTTGTGCGAGTAGATAACAGAGACGTTTCCTGTTATTGTAGATGTTTGGGAAGGAGAATCCGGACAGAGAGAGCGACGCGGCAGATCGAAGAAGAAGAACGGGCAGAAACACCGCGCGCGGGGAGGGGGGACGGGACTGCGAGAGAAGTTCACGAAGAAGACGCCGCCGCGCAGAGGGACGCAGCAGCAGCGGAGCAAAACAGAGAGAAAGAGCACACTGCGTCTACAGAGGAAAAAGACACCTGCAAAAAAAGGGAAAATTGGCAAGTATTTCCGCGCCAAGGCCGCCACACTACTCCTGCCAGCACGACTTCCGACCGCATGCAGAGAGAAAAAAAAGCCGCGCGGCGCGCATGCGCATTTTCTCTTCTCCCGTCCGGCTCCTGCTGCTGCTGCTGTGGAGGGGCTACGGCACCGGGGCAGCTGAGAAGAAGCGTTTTCTGCTACTTCCTTGTGCCGGGGCTGTGTCATCGTCCACTACACGCTGCTCGTTACATCGCGGGTGCCACACATGCGCCCGCCTGCTGCTGCTCCTGTTGCTGCTCTCTCCTGCTGCTGCTGCGGCTGGTACGGCTGCTGCTCCTTCTCCTCGCCATCTGCCCATGCTACGATTCCTGCTGCTGCTGATTCACACGGTCGCTATTGTCGCTTCTGCTTTGCATCTCCCGCTGCTGCTTATGAAGAGTTGCACACGGCTGACACGTATCGCCTTGCTGCAGTCTGCTAGTAGTATACTACCACTTCTACAGCTACACACCGCGATGTCCCGCTGCAAGCAGCAGCTGCCGCCGCGGGACTGCTGCTGCTACGGGAGTTTCATAGAGCGCATGTGCGCTCTTCCTTCCTTCTCGCTCTCTGTGGCGAGCCTCTCTTAGTTCTAAACTCTCGCGCTCTTCTTCGTCCGCGCCCGCCGCTATGTAGGTAGCGTACACACACACCGCTGCAACAGAACGACACGCGAACCCGCTTGCTGCTGCTGCTGCTGGCGCGTGCGCCACCCCACCCCGCGCGACTTCGTCTGTGTTGCTGCTGGATGATGATGGGCAGCTGTCCCTCAGCTTGTCCTGCTCTCTCGCAAAGAAGTCCGGGTTTGCTGCTGTGGGAGCTGCGGTGCCCAGACCCATCTCCTGGTGGTTGGCTTGCTACTGCAGCTGCAGCTCTGCGCTTGTGTCGCTGTCTGCGTCGCAACAAAGCTGCTGCTGCTGCGGCTTTCTGTGCTGCTGCTGCTGCTCTTCCTGGCCCGCCTCTGCGCCGCGTCAAGTCCCTGCGACTTCTGTTGCTGCTGCTGTCTGCGTTACTCCTGTCTGTGGGGCTGCAGCAGCTACTGCTGCGCGCGTGCGCGTACGCATCCCGCCGTGACTCGCCTGTGGCCAAGCAGCGTGTTCCAAGCACCAGCCCCTGCGGCAGCACGACGCCGCAGCAGCAGCAGACGAGGCAGCACCCAGAGGCTCTCCTCCTGCTGCGCGACAGCAGCCGCAAGCCGCGGAATGGCAAAGCAGCAGCAACAGGAAGAATAGGAGAAGGCCGAACAGGAACAACAAGTGGAGAAGCCGGCAGACCACCGGCCGCAGCTGCAGCAGCAGCGAACGAACGACACTCGTGCAGCAGCAGCAGTCAGAGCGTGACAGGCAGCAGCAGTTGGGTTCTCAAACGTGCTGCGGCGACAGCAACAGGAACACACTTGGGTAGCAGAAGCAGCAGCAGCAGGGCCAACAGCTAAAGAAGCACCGGGAGCAGCAGAGGCTTTGTCTAGCAGCAGCAGCAGGGACGGCGTGTGAAGCAGCAGCAGCAGGAGGGACGGGGTGTGAAGCAGCAGCAAGAGCAGGACCAACAGCAAAAACAAGCGCAGGACCAGCGGCAGACGAGGGAGGGCGGTGCAGCAAGAACTGCATCTGCATGAGCCCGCACGAGAACACCGGTCAGCGACAACAGAAGAATATGCGCCGCACAGCAGCAAAAGTGGCCAAAGCAGCAGCAGTGAGGAGCCTCCAGCAACGGCAGCAGCAGCTGCACCACAAGGAGTCAGCAGCCGGAAAGCAACAGCAGCCGCATAGCAACGACAGCAGCTGGAGAAACACTAATACGTGCAGGAGCAGCAGCAGCACCCGCTGAGTGCGTGCCGGAAGGAAAGCAGGAGCAGCAGCAGCAACGCCCTCCCGTCCCTCCTGCTGCTTTGCAGAGGCGCTGCCCCTTGGCTGCTGTGGCACTGGTTGGCGAAGCTGCGGTATCCCCGTAGCAGCAGCCGGCGTCGGCTTTACCGTCGCAGGGCGACAGCCGCAGCAGCAGCAGCAGCGCCTGGCCTCCCAGTAGCAGCAGCAGCAGCACGAGACGCAGCACGTACCGGGCGAGCAGGGGAGACCACGGCCTCGCTTTGCATATGCGGCTAGTACGAACGGCAGCAGAAGAAATGGCAGCAGCCACAGAGGCGAAAGACGCTGCTGTCGCAAGGGTGGCTCTTCCTGTTGCTGCTGTGAACTTGCTGCAGGGCACTGCTTCCTCCGCTTCTCCTGCGTCGCGATGGCTGCAGCGGCTGCAGCGCGTCCCCAGCGAGACGTCCCTCACACCCACCTGCGCTTCTCCAGCTGCCTTGTTCGAAGCGACTGGCGTTCTTCTCAGACAGGCTTCTGCGACACGCTCTGCAGCAGCAGCAGCAGCTTCTTCTCCTTCCCATCCCCCTCCTCGAGCTGCTTCTCCCCCTCCTACTGAGTCTCCTTCACGGTCTGCTGCTGCTGCTTGTTCCTCTGCTGGTGATGCTTTCGCTGCTGCTGCACCTGCTCCCGCTGCTTCTGCTTGTCCTGCTTCCGCTGCCCGTGCTGCTGCTGCTTTTGCTGCTGCTGCCTTTGCTGCTACTGCTGCTCCTCTTTTTCCGCTTGAGCGGTCGTTTGCTGCTGCTGCAGACGCCAGGCCTGCTGCTGTCCTCACTGCCGCTGCTGCTGCTGCTGGTCGCCGGCTCGGCCGTGCTGCTGGCCGACTTGCTGCTAGCGCTGGCGTCTCTTCTTCTGCTCGACTTTTCACTGTTGCTGCTTCGTGGTCCTCTGCGCCTGCTGCACCTACGAAAGGCATCTACGGCTGCTGCAATTCTGCCTCCTCTTCCGCTTGTCGCCGCTCTCCGTCGTCTCCATCTGCCTCTTCTTCAGCAGCTACTTCTTCTCACCTTCTTCGTCCCACTTTCGCTTCCTGTTCTCCCCCCACGTCTATCAGGCGTCGGTCGTCCTTTGTTCTCCACTCTGCTTCTTCTGCAAATTCTCTTTCTCGTCTGTCCTTTGCTTTGGCTTCCTCCTCAGCACCGGCGTGCTCGGGGGCAGCTCACAGGCATGCAGGGAAGCGCCACGTGCCGTCTGATGCTGCTGCTGCTGCTCAGACCGACAGCACTTGTGCTGCAGCAGCTCCTGAAGCGCCTGTCCGTGGTGGAACTGCTGCTGCTGCTGCAGCAAGAGCGAAGCCATTCATTTTCGTTCCTTCTGTGGGGAAACACGCCGTTATAATAACAAGAGCTGCTGTTGGTGCTGCAGCTGAAGACTTGTGCAACAACAGCAGCTGTAGCGGCAGCAACAGCAGCAGCAGGAGTCCTGACGGCTGCAGCAGCACCTGCAACAGCAGCAGCAACAGCAAGGGCCGACGCATCAGTAGGGGCAGCAGCAGCAACAGCAGAGGCAACAGCAGTAGTGAGAGTCAAAGTAACTGCAGCAGGACGCACAGGAGCCGAACTACCAGCACCGGCAGCCCCAGCCAAAGCAACACCAGCAGCAGCAGCAATGACAGTAGCAGCAAACGCAGTGGCAGCAGCAGCAGTGACAGCGACAGCGGTAGAAGCACCACGAGCTGCAACAGCAGAGGCGAAGGCAGCTGGGGACGAGGTAGATCTCGAGCAGATTCCCTGCAGCTCTGGCGAGGGGCGTGCGAGCCCGTCCGCCGTCTGCGAGAACTTTTGACTGCAGCAGCAGCAACATCCCTGAAGCTGCAGCAGCAAAAGAGAGCAGCAGCAGAAATTTTGCAGCAGCAGCAGCGGAAGAGAGCGGCAGCGGAGATTTTGCAGCAGGAGCAGCAGCCAGCAGAAGGACTGCCCTCTTGTCTGCACTGCGCTTCAGAGTCTCTGCCGCAGCAGCAGAAAGTAGCAGAGGCAGCAGCCAACGGCTCACACATACGACTGCAGCAGCAGCAGCATCGGTACGACGCAGTGGCGACCGAGCTGTGGCCGGCGCAGCAACAGCAGCAGCGACAGGCGCCGGCGTCAGCAGCAGACGCAC
Organism: Sarcocystis neurona; assembly: GCA_000727475.1. Lineage (NCBI taxonomy): Eukaryota > Apicomplexa > Conoidasida > Eucoccidiorida > Sarcocystidae > Sarcocystis > Sarcocystis neurona. The sequence goes on along the minus strand of KL647295.1, from coordinate 495,078 downwards.
TGCCGCAGCAGCACGAGAGGGACGCAGTGACGGGAGATCGACAGCAGCTGCTGCAGGGGAGAAGAGGAGTAGCAGGAGCCGACTTGTTGTTCCAGCAACGGCAGGAGGCCGAGGACCACGCCCCGGCAACAGACACCCAACAGCAGCAGCAGGAGGCAGCTCTTTTGATGTTGCTGCGCGATTTAGAAGCAGCAGCACCCCATATGTGCGTGAACGAACTCTCGTTTGTGTTGGCGCATGCACCGCGGCTGCAGCAAATATTGTTGCTGCAACTCCCCATCTCTTCCTTCTCTCTCGCCTGTGGCTCTTCCTCAAAGCAGCAGCAGCCAACAGCAGCACAAACCCGGCGCCCCGCGCTCCTTCCTGTTGCTTCTCTTTCTCCTGCTGCCACTCCTACCACTGCGACTTCCGTCCTGGGCGCGGCTGCTGCTCGTGCAGCTACTGCTCCTGCAGCTACTGCTCCCGCAGCTATTGCTCCTGCTGCTGCCCCTGCTGCTGCTCCCGCCCCTGCAGCTACTGCTGCTGCTGCTCCTGCTCCAACGACAGCAGCTGCTGCTGCTCCTCCTGCTGCTCCTGCCCCTGCAGCTACTGCTGCTGCTGCTCCTGCTCCTACAGCAGCAGCTGCTGCTGCTCCCGCCCCTGCAGCTACTGCTGCTGCTGCTCCTGCTCCTACAGCAGCAGCTGCTGCTGCTCCTCCTGCTGCTCCTGCCCCTGCAGCTACTGCTGCTGCTGCTCCTGCTCCTACAGCAGCAGCTACTGCTGCTCCTGCTGCTGCTCCTGCAGCTGCTCCTGCTGCTGCTCCTGCAGCTGCTCCTGCTGCTGCTCCTGCAGCTGCTCCTGCAGCTGCTCCTGCAGCTGCTCCTGCAGCCGCTCCTCCTGCTGCTCGTGCTGCTGCTCCTGCAGCTATTGCTGCTACCACTGCAGCTCCTGCTACTGCTGCTTTTTCACGTATTGAGTCGGTAGCATCTGCTGCAGCAACTCCCGGCGAGGCTTCTGGGTATGCTGCAGGGACACCTGGACGCACTCCTCCTGAGCAGCAGCAGGAGCAGCACCGGCAGCGAGCACACGCTGGGCAGCAGCACGGTGTCCCACTACGTCAACAGAGCCTGAAGCCACAGCAGCAACAGATCACGCTGCAGCAGCAGGAGCGACAGCTACAGGAGCAGCAGCAGCAGATCGAGTCACAGGCGCGACAGAAAGTGATGCACCAGCAGGAGCAGCAGCTCCGCGTGCTCCTCCTTTTGCAACAGCAGCAGACTTCACTTCAGCAGCAGCTCAGACAGCGGCAGGAGCAGCACCGTTGTGAACAAAAGCAGATGCTCGTTTTGCTGCAGCCGCAGGAGCGACTGGCTATCCAACAGCAGCCGCAAGTGGCCGCCCAGCAGCAGGCGCAACAGAGGCTGCTGCAGCTGCATCTTGCCATCGCAGCAGCGGCAGTTTCTCTTCTTCCTCGCATGTCCTTGCTGCAATACAAGCAGCTGCTGGTGCCTCTGCTGTCGCTGCTGCTGCTGCACCCGCTCACGCCTCGGCTGCAGCAAGACCTCGCGTGCCGTCACCTTCGGCAGCAACAGCAGACGAGCAGTTGCAGCAGCACGGCTGACAGCAGCACCGGTGACAGCGCTTCTACAGCGCTTCCAAGGAACCCTGGCAGCAGCAGACACGTGTCAAATGTGCAAAGCAGCAGCAGCAGGTGGACCTCTTCGTTCAGCAGCAGAACCAGCAGCACACACATCGTCAGTGCCCGTCCCACCAGCGGCATGGCTGCCAGCAGCAGCCACAGGTTCGACAGCAGCAGCAGCGCCTCGTCACGTGGCAGTAAGAAAAGCAGCCGCAGCAATGTTGAAACTACTAGAATTAATAGCGGCAGCAGCAGCAATGTAGAGCCGACGATAGATAACAGCAGTACTACCCTCCACTTGGGAGTTCGCAGTAGTGACAACCTTAGCAGCAGCAGCAGGACCGTGGGAGAAGAGGGTAGCACATGTATCCCGTTGTCCTGGGAGGACGCGTTGTGGACTGTGTGGCTGCCATTCCTGGCTGCTGCTGCAGCACGTCTGGCCCGCTGCGCTGCTGCAGCTCCGATGCATCTGCTGCTGTTTTTTTTGAACAGCTACGCGCGACTGCAGCTGCTACATCTGCCTCTTGCTGCCGCCGCAGCAGCAGAGGTACGCCGCCGCTGCAGTGTACTTACACCGCAAGATATCTCGATGGCCCTCTCTTCCTTTGCCCTCTCCCATGCGCGCCTGCAGCGAGACAGCGTCGTGAGTCTCGCGAAGGCTGCCACAGGGAGGGCTGCACGGCGAGAAGCGGCAGCAGCAGCAGCAACACGAGGAGCAAATGCAGCAACTCTGTCACCAGCAGCAGCAGACGAAGCAGTCACTGCAACCCGAGCGGCAACAACAGCAGCAATACGAGCAGCAGCAGCAGGGTGCAGACGGGCGGGAGCAGCAGGTGCAGGAGGAACCGGCGCGGAAGAAACAACGACAGACCGAAGAAAAGTCGAAGGCGACGCAGCAGCAGAGAAGGCAGCAGCAACACTAAAAGCGAGACATGCAGCAACAGCAGCAGGGGTACCTCCGACAGCTGCAGAGACGCCAGGACAAGCGCGTGCAGCACCAACAGCTGCGGCAGGCTCCGATTTTCTGTCCCTTTCGTCCTGGTACGCAGAACACCAAAGAGCCGCATCCTTTGTTGGCGGTTGCCATTCTGCTGCTGTGGACCTAGCAGCTCCTTCTGACACTTTACCACTCCCCCCTGCTGCCACCGATGCAGCTGCTACTGCTACAGCCGGACCTGCTGCGATGCCGACGGAGGCTGTTGCTATGGCTCCTGCGTTTTCTGCTCCCTTTGCTCCTTACAGCGGCGGCGGTGGGACTGCCGCTGCTGCTGCAGGTGCATTTGAGGCTGTTGCTGCTCCTCATGTTGCGGAGCCCACTGTCGCTTATGCTCTTGCGGCGGGAACAATCGGGCATTCTGCTGTTGCTGCCGCTACCTCTCCTGGCGCAGCCCCGGCTTCTGTATGTAGTGCTCCTCCTCCTGCTGCTACAGTCGATGCTGCTGTCGACGCTGCTGCTGCCGCTGCTGCTCCTGCTCCAACGTCTGCGTCTGTAGGTAGTGCTCCTGCCGCTGCTGCTGCTCCTGCGACTGAAGTTGGGGTTGTAGTGGCCGCAGCAGTGGTGGACGCGGCAGCAGCAGCAGCGCTGTGTTTCTGGCCCTGCGCAGTGTCGAAGTGCGGGTCTTCTGCTGCAGCAGACCCCGCCGGGACGTTTCATCACGCAGCAGCAGCAGGAGCCAAATGCAGGAGCAGCGCCTCGTCTATTCTTGTGGCAGCGCTACGCTGCAGCACTGCAACATTGCTGTCGCTGCTGCTGTCGTCTACCAAGTTGAGGCAGCAGCTACCCCTCGTGAGTGCGGTGCAATTGCTCTGTGCCTGTGTCAAACTGCAGCAGCTTCTTCCTGCCGCAGCTGCTGCGGCTTCCACTTCCGGCTCTGCTGCTCACCGTCGTGAAAGGCCTCTTGCGGCTTCTGCGCTCCGTTCCGCTGCTGCTACTGCTGCCGCTGCTGGCTCGCCTTCAGCTGCTGCTGCATTCATTTCTTCTGGGGCTGCGTGCCCTGCTGCAGCTGACCTATCTCTTGAAGATTCTCCCTCTGCTGCTGCCGCTGTGTCGAGTGCGACAGGCGATGCGGCGTGCGCCTCCGACGCTGGCGTTTCTCCTGCTACCGCTGTTTCTGCGTTCTGCAGCCTTCCTGCTGCCGTTGCTGCTCATCTTCCTCTGTCTTCCGATCCGGCTGCTGCTTCTGTTGCTCGGCTTAGGCAGACTGTTCTTATTCGTCGTCCTGCTACTGCTGCTGCTGCTATCGAGCTGAAAAAGTCGCCTTTTGTTGCCGCCTCTGCAGCTGCGTCTGCTGCTGCTTCTACTAGTACTGCCGTTGCTCCTGCCGGTGCTCCCGGTGGTGGTGCTGCAGCAGCTCAGCACCTTGTAGCCGCCGTTTTTCTTGCAGTTTTCGAAGACGCGTTGCTGCCGGCAGCAGCAGCTAGCTGGACGCCACAGCTGGCTGCCAGCGCCATGAATGCCTGCAGCACTTGCGCCGGGCTCTCCCCACAGCAGCGAAGCCTGATGCTGCAGCTGCTGCTGCGGCGGCTGCTGCAGCTGCTGCCACGTGCAGCTACGTCCGAGCAGCAAATCCGTCCCTCTTATGCAGCGGCGGAAGACCAGCAGCAGCTGGGACAGGAGGAACGGAAACACCACGTGGATCACGTGCCGCACGAGGAAAAGAAACACCAGCAGCAGGTAGACGAACACCAACAGGAGCACCAGCAGCAGCCGCAGCTGCAAGATTCCGCCGCCCAACGAAAGGGAGGGCGCCAGCCGCAGCAGCAACACGAGTGGCAACAGCAGCAGATGCAGCAGCAACAGCAGCAGATGCAGCAGCAACAGCAGCAGATGCAGCAGCAACGGCAGCAGATGCAGAGGCAACAGCAGCAAGTGCAGAAGCAACAGCAGCAGATGCAGCAGCAACAGCAGCGTGTGCGGCACCAGCAGCGGCAGCTGAAGCAGAAAGAGCAAAGCAACTGGCAGCAGCGAGCCGCATTGCAGCAGGAGCAGCAGCAGAAGGAGGAGCAGGAGCAGGACGGGGAAAAAGGATGCTTCACTTACGAAAGGCGCCTAGTCGGCTTTTCCTTGGCGTTGCACGCAGTTGGGAAGCACAACGTGAACCTGGGATTACACCTGCTGCAGTCGGTGATGGACGCGGCTGCTGCTCTCCTTGCTGAAACAGCAGCGTCCGCGTGCGTCCATCAGCGGGAAGAGTCAAAGGGACTGCAGCAGGAGACCCTGCAGCAGCCAAGGCGGCAGAACAGACAGCACTCACAGCAGCCGTCCCTGGGCGAGGAGGAGGAGGAGCACCAGCAGCAGCAAGAAATTGAAGCAGCCGCAGCTGTCGAGCATCAGGAGGAGCGGGGTGGGAGGAAGTTGCAGCATTACCGGCACTGGACGGAGACAAGCGCAGAAGCGCGTGGGGTAGAGAACGCGGAGCAAACAAGCAGCAGCAGCGTCGCCTCTGAAAGGACTTGCCATGCGCTGCAGCTGCAGCAACTGGCGACCTCTGCTGCTGCACTGCAGCGCGCCTGGTCTGTCATCCTGTGGGGTCTGGCGAAGCTCCTGAGTCACGCAGATGAAGAAGCAGCAGCAGCAGCAGAAAACAGCTGCGACAGCAGGAGCACCTCTAGAAGCTGCTTCCCTTCTCGTTCCCCTGTCTGCAGCGGCAGTGCTAAGCAATGCGAGACCCTGTCACGCAGCAGCAACACACTACCAAACAGCAGCAGCAGCATACTACGCACGCCTCCTGGACAGCAGGAGGAGCAGCAGCTGTACCTTGCAAACCACCCACAGAAGCCAGGCTTTGGCAGTCCCCACCTGCTGCTGCAGCCGTTCCTAGGCGTTCGGGAAGGAGAACAGCAGCAGCGACAGCAACAACAGCAGCAGCGGAGAAAGCACGAGGAGCAGCCGCGTCAGCAGCTCCGCGTCGAGTTCCCGAAGCAGCAACTTCGTCCGCGCCTCAGGCAGCAACAGCAACAACTGCAGCAGCAGCAAGAGCCGCTGCGGCAGGAGCAGCATTTCCTCGCGTTGCAGCAACAGCGGCAGGTTGACTCTACGACTGATCGAAGAGAACAGCAGCAACACGCGGCCTCACCACATCCCAAGGACGAAGCAAGCCGTTCCAATAGGAACACAGTCACACGGCCGTCTCCCATGAGAAATCCTGGAGCTCCAGGAATTACTGCAGGTGCACAAGGAACCGCCGCAGCAGCGGAAATAGCAAGTGCAGCAGTGTGCAAGGCAGCAGTAACAGGGAAGGCAGCAGCAGCAGCAGAAGCTTCGTCGGCAGCACGACGTTGTTCGGCAACAAAAACAGCAATGGATAACCAGATGACAACAGAGGAATATGCCGCAGCAGTGGCAGCAGCACCCGAGGAGGCAGCGTTAGCAACGGACGAGGCAGCAGCACCGGCAGCGCCTTTTGCAGCCTCAACAGCAGCTGCAGGACTCTCGGCGGCCACAGCACGAGCAGCAGCAGCAGCAGAAGTGCCAAGAGCAACAGCAACATCGGCCACTGCAGCAACAGCAGCCGGAGGAAATGCAACTTCGAAGTGGACGTTAGCGGAGGCGGAAGAACAGCTGCGGGAGTGGGCTGCCAGAGTGTCGCTGTCAAGCCTCATATCTACGGTGCAGCAGCGAGTCCGCCCGACCGCGTTCGCCGTCCTGCAGAGCAGTAGCAACAGAGAAAAAGTGTTCAGGCCGCTGCTGTTGCTTCTGCTGCAGCTGCTGGTAAACCAGGAGGGGTCCGTGGACTGCATTGCTGTTGCGCAGACTGCTGACGCCCTGCGCAGGTTGCTGCTCTTGGAGTTGCTACGGACGCGGCACCAGCAGCAGCTGCAGCAGCGCGAAGAGCAGCAGCAGACGCAGCAGCAGCTACAGCACCAACAGCAACAGGACGTGCAGCACGATGAACAGCAACGGGTGGAAGAACAGCTGCCGGAGGGGCAGCACCACGAAGAGCAGCAGCAGGAAGAGCAGCAGGGGGAGGTACCGCAGCATGTACGGAAAGCTCTTGAAAGTGAAAAGCAGCGGAGAGGTGGTAACCTTCCGTCGGAGGCGGGTCCGGAGCCGCTCTACGCACCGCAGGAACTGCTCCCTGCTGCTGAGCTGCTGAGCTTGCTGCAAGCCCTTGCAGCGCATGTTGTACGAAATGCTGCCGTGTACAGTCCGCACCAGCTGCTGCAAACGGCTTGGCTGTACGTACAGCTGGATTTACTGTCCCTGCTGTATCACCCGCAGAAGCGGCAAAACAGCCGGTGCCCGCAGCACTGCTGGCTCTCTGCACACCCGCTCCCTGCTGCTCCGCCTCCCCACTCTCCCTTCGACCGAACGCCGGCTGCTGCTGCGCTCCCGCCTTTGTGTGAAGGTTCTGCAGCTGCTGCTAGTGCTGTTGGGCGGATTGCCCGTGCCCCTGCTGTTCTCAGTTGCACTGTTGCTGCTGGTGCTGCTTCTGCAGCAGGGGGGGTCTTCCCCGCAGCCGCCGTCGGCGCTCGGACTGCGGGTGCTTTGTCCGCTGCTGCCCCTGCACCAGGGACTGCTGCTGCTCGTGCTGTTACCGCTTCCACCGCTGTTCCGGCTACTGCACTATACACTGCTGCTCTTCCTTCATTCCCTGTTCCCGCCGCTGCTGTTGCTACCGGGGTAGCTCCTGCTGCGTCTCCCCCTCCACATGCTGGTGCTGCTGCTGCAACAAGGCCTCCCACTGCTGCTCCTGCAGCCGTTCCTCTTCCAGAACAGCCTTCCTTCAGTATTGTTGTGCGGCCACCCTCTGCTGCTGCTACTTCTTCTTCACCTTCTTCCGTGCAGCCCTCTCCTGCCGTCGCTGGTAGTCACTCTACTGCTCCTGCTGCAGCTGCGGCGCCTCCATCTGATGTCTTTGGTGCTGCTTTGTTGCCTTGTACTGCTTGTCTTGCTGCTGCTGCTTCGGCTGGCCTGCCTTCATCTGCTGTCGCTTCTGCTGTTGAAACGGCGCAGTCTACTGTTGCTGGTAAAGTGCTGCCGTCTGCTGCAGGTGTGGCTTCTGCTGAGGACCGTCCGGCTGATCCTTCTGGTGCTGCTACTGCGCCAGCGACGGGTTCGGGCTCTTTGGCAGCAGGGCTCATGACAGCAGTACTTGACCGCCTGCGCGCAGCGGAATCGTCGTTGGACAGCAGCAACTTCTTCTTTCTGCAGCAGCTGCTGCGGTGCTACGCGCAGCACCACCCCCAGCTGGTGAAGAGGCACCCCAAGCGTATCCGCAAATTCATAAAGATGCGCCTTCTTGGCGAAGTTGCTGCAGCTAGTTTTTCTTCTTTGCATTCTCGGTGAACCCGACTTGCCTCTGCAGGCTTGAGCAGCAACGGCGCAGCACCAAGAAGAAGTTATACGTCCCGACGAGCACGGGAAAGCACAGCAACACGAAGGGCAGCAGCAGCAGCAGCGGACGTTAGAGCCACAGCAGCACCAGGAAGTAAGTAGCAGCGGCAGGAGTGACAGCAGAAACAGCAACAGTAGTGACGGCAACAATGGTAGCGGGTGTTGCTTCAGCAGCGGTAGCCAGTACAGTAGCAGCAGCAGCTGTAGTTTTCGCAGCAACAGCAAGAGAGACAGCAGCAGGGAGAGGGCAGCCATACAAGGAGACACAATAGTAGCTGCAGCAGAGTGCTCACTAGGCGGGATAATAGGCAGCAGCAGCAGAACAGCAGAAGAAGCAGGCGCACCAGCAGCAGAGAAAACAGCAGCATCAGAAGAAGTAAAAACCGTTGTCGTTGCAGTGATGCCACAGCTGCTGCCCCCACTACGCTGCGTTGCAACAGGGAGGGAAACATCAGCAGCAAGCGTAGATGCGGTGACAGTCGTATCTGCTGCTGCAGCAGCAGCACGCACAGCAGCAGAGGTCTCAAGCCCAACAGCAGCAGCGGCAACATGCACACGAGCACCAAAAGCAGCAATACCTGCAGTAGCAACAGCGGGGATAGCAGAGGCAACAGCAGCGACAGCAGGAGCGACAGTAGCAATAACAGAGGGACAGCAACAGCAGGGACAGCAGAAGCAACAGCAGGGACAGCAGGAACGACAGCAGCAATAACAGCGGGAACAGCAACAGCAGGGACAGCAACAGCAGGGACAGCAACAGCAGGGACAGCAGAAGCGACAGCAGGGACAGCAGAAGCAACAGCAGGGACAGCAGAAGCGACAGCAGCGACAGCAGCAACAACAGCAGGGACAGGAACAGCAACAGCAGGGACATTAGCAGCAGCAGTAGTAGCACTAGGCCCGTGGAAGGATCACGTACAACAGCAGCAGCAGCTGCCGCAATATCGACAGCCGCTACAACAACATTCCCAGCAGCCGCGGGGCGCAGAGCAGCAGCACAGCAACAGCAGCCGCATCCACAGCAGCAGCAGGACGCGGTGGCACTAGACGCACCAGCAGCAGGCTGACTAAGAACAGCAGGTACGGGAGGAGCAGCAGCAGCTCCAAGTAGCACTCCCACAACAGCAGCAGCAGTACACGTCTGAGAAGCAGCACACAGAGCAACTTGAGCTGTAGGCATAAGCAGCAGCAGGTGTTAGTAGCAGCAACGTGCCCAGCAGCGGCAGCAGGGACTGTCAGAGCAGGTGACGTCAGTCAGCGGCTGCTGGCATCAGAGACACGCAGCAGCAGCAGCAGAAGCAGCAGCAGCGTCAGAAACAGAAGCGTGTAGCAGCAGCAGATACATGCAGCATCAGCAGAAGGTCTACGCACAGACGACAAAGAAGGGAAAGAAAGAGGAGCGTTTGCAAGTAGCAGCAAGAGCAGCAGGCTGGAGCAGGGAGCAGCTACACGAATTACCAACACCACGTCGGCGCAAGGAGCAGCAGCGGTAGCCGCAGCGGCAGGTGGTAGCAGCAACAGCAGGTGTTAGCAGCAACAGCAGAAGGTGGCAGCAACAGCAGATGGTAGCAGCAACAGCAGATGGTAGCAGCAACATCAGGAGGTGAGAGAAACAGCAAATGGAGCAGCAACAGCAAACGGTAGCAGCAACGGCAGATGGTAGCAGCCAGAGCAGTAGATAGCAGCAACAGCAGGAGGTGGCAGCAACAGCAGAAAGTAGCGGCAACAGCAGAACGAAACACCCGCAGGGACGAGTTAGGGAGAAGGAGGTGCACGGACGACAACTGCTTCCCGTAAATTCTCAACTGTGACGCACCCCTCCACAGCAGAACTCTTTTTGGTAAGACAGTACCATATATATATATATATATCTGACTCATATACACATACATCATATACACATATATACATATATACATATATATACATATATACATGTATATATATATATGTACACATGTACACCTTCCTCCTGTATATGGATTTTATATATGCGTACATATATGTGCGTACATCACACATATATACATATGTATGCCTTGCTCCCGTAGTTATTTTATACGTATGTGTATACATATTTATATCTGACTCACATGTATGTGTATATATATGTGTATGTATGTATATATACCTTCCTCCTGTGTACAGATACAATATGTGTATGTGCATACCTCTGACTCTCAAATATGTATATATGTGTAGAAAGGTTTTAATATATATGTATATGTTTGAATGTACAGAAGAAGTGTGCGTCTCTCTGAGTGGAGCTGACGATATTCCCGAGGACGACGCAGACATACGTGTGGTAGTAACGTGCGTATATACCAGTACACGTGTGTTATATATGTATATATATATATGTGGATATCTTTATATGTTTTTCATGAGGGCGTCGGTGAATGCGCTGAAGGACAAAGATGTAGAAATAGGCAGGAGTCTCGCTACCGTTCAGTCACGCGGTATACGTGCAGAGGGCTGGCGAACACCACAAGTCGCAGCAACTCCGTGGAGAAGAAGGAAATACGCGTTTTCCACAGAGGCAATGTGAGTCAAATGAAAAAGACTTGCCTGCCACAGGCTGCGCTGTTGCTGCAGAAAAAAAGAAGAAAGTTGGTGGTTTGTAGCTCTACGAGAATATATATATATATCCTTCAGGTGTGATAAGGTTGGACAACGGCGGAGACGCAGAGACAAAAGCTGAAAAAGAAATATAAAGGCAACGAGGCAAAAAGAGCATGCACGTACATCCAGACCCTCCTGCTATGCACGGCCCTACATATATATATGTATATATATGTATACGTGAGAAAAAGACCGACGTCATGTCCGTGTACTATACACGGGCCTACCTGTATATATCTATTGTGGGAAAAAGACCCACGTCGTGTCCAGGGCCTACATATACATATGTATATGTATAAACGAGGAAACGACAGAGGTCGTGCCTCGCAGAGGAGGACACAGCTTGTCATTCAATAGATGTGGTTACGTCTGTCTTCTGGTTACAGCAAGTAGAGAGCAGCATAGAAAGTAGCCACGTGTGTATACTTGTTAACGCGAGTTGAGATTAGCAGATAAACTAACCAGGTGTGTAGACTTATTTCAGTGAATAGAGAGGGGCGTGCAGAGTAGCTATTACGCGTGTATACTGGGTACGCCCTGCAGAGTAGCTACACGTGTATACTATGTACAGCCTACGGAGTAACTATATGTGTATACTGGGTACACCCTACAGAGTAGCTACACGTGTATACTATGTACAGCCTACGGAGTAACTATATGTGTATACTGGGTACACCCTACAGAGTAGCTACACGAGTATACTGGGTACGCCCTGCTGTGTAGCTGCATGTGTATACTGGGTACAACCTGCAGAGTAGCTACATGTGTGTGCTGGGTATGACCTATAGAGTAGCGACGTGTGTATACTGGGTACAACCTGCAGAGTAGCTACATGTGTGTGCTGGGTATGACCTATAGAGTAGCGACGTGTGTATACTGGGTACGCCCTAAAGAGCAGCTACGTGTCTACGTTGATACGAATTATAGAACAGGATAGATCGCCATCAAGATGTGAATGGCTACGAGTATATATTGGTTATACCCCCACAAAGAGGAGGAGACACTTGTATCAACCTGTGGATGTACGTACGGGTATTTTGTATATATGGGTCCCAGCTTACGTGAGAGCACTGGGTCACCAGAACCTCTCGAAGAGGACGGTACCGTGTACAGAGGCAGAAAGAAAGGCCTCTCTACCGGCAGCATCGTTACGCCATAGGTATCAGCATGTGGAACGGCCACATAAATAAGGTGCTCTGCCGCTAGTAAAGATGAGCAAGTACCTATACAAATATACACGGGTCCACCCACTATGTCTGTCCTTGTATACACTCACACACGTCACTTTATAATCATGTAAAACGTAAGTTTGTGTAGTGGAGGAGGACGCAGTGCGATTGCTGTCCTAAAGGGCTAATTGAAGCTGGTTTTTACTAGTTGAAAAGACTGCTACTTTGTCCTACGTCCGAAACGCTGGGGAAAGACACAGTCGCATCGTCATTCTGCCGTATCTGCAGCAGGCCTAGAATCGCCGATCAAAAAGAGGCTACTGATGGAAGCCAGAGCTGCTGCTGGTGTTTGAAGCCGTTCCTTTATTACGCAGAACGCAACCACAAAGACTGCCGCCTACGATGATGCTACTATTCGGCGTCCCTTATTTGAGACGCTGGTGCCGCTGCTACAGCAACATACACAGCAACTGCGGACGACTGTCTCCGGCACTTGCAGCCCGTTATGCGGACGGCTTCTTTTCTGCTACTCCTCTAAATCTTGTCGAGAAGTGCTGCTACTGGAACGTTTTCGCCGCGCAAGCGGGCTACGGTTGCAGCCCTCTCGCAGCTGCTGGTATGAAGCTCTGGTGACCTGCTACTGAAACGTTTTTGCCGCGCAAACGGGCTACGGTTGCAGCCCTCTCGCAGCGGCTGGTATGAAGCTCTGGTGACCAACTGTGACGAAAAGTGCTCCTGATCGTAGTGCTGCCTCTGCAATCACAAGTCGCCGCCTGCGGTGACGGGGCAGAAAAGGACTTCGTCCTCCAGTTGCAGCAGCTCCTCCGCTGCGGTGCATGTTACGCGTGTCGCGTGTACGTACACCCTAGCCGCTAGCACATACGTTCGTCCAGCTTTCAACTCCTAAGGCGCAGAATTTAGATACGTGTACGTGTGACTGCGGATACGCGTGTACGACACGCGTCCACACACATGCGCGACACAAACAACACAGGTAATAAGCGCGGGGGGAGAGGCAGACAAACGCATCAGTACACATGCACATGTTCAAATGCGTACGAATACATATATATATATATATGTATGGGTAGATAGATATAGGTACGTCTATGCAACAAAATATTTCTATCTGTGTACGAGAGGAGAGCGGAAACCTGTTTACAGGCACGGCTGGTCCAGTGAAGTGACCTCGCATTTGCTTCTCGTGCTTGCTTACATTCTGCAGAGATGCCGCACGACAACCGCGCGCGTATGGCTCTGTCACTTGTACTGTGGTTTCTGTAGAATCTGTGTATTTCTACATGTTGTGGTCTACTCTGTGGCGTAGACATATACATGCATGGTGCAAAGGCCGCGCATAATTACGCATGCAGTCATACATACATATATATATATACACTGCACAGGCCGTTCAAAACTACGTACACAGTCATACACATACATGCATTGCAGAGGCCGTTCACAACTGCGGATGCAGTCAACCAGTCGCTATCTCTGCGTGTGGAGGTTCTTCTACCAAGCACTCTTGTGTGTGTCTTCGAATGTTTTGCTGCCACTGCTACATACATATATATATATATATATATTTTGGACCTGCTTGGACCTGCGTGTCTAACAGTGCTACTTGTTCTTTTTGTTCCGAACCGTTCAAAAGCGTGCGTGTATAACCCAACGCGTAAGCGCAAGCATAGGGAAATTTACATCTCACACACACACACACAATACGTGGACGTATATACATATATATATATATAACGTTTTCGATATGTGCGCACGTCTTATGTAGATGCACGTGCACATATTTGTCTATATCATACGCGTATACACATATACATATATATATATACATATATGTATATATGCAGCGACGCGTAGAAGGCGTTTACAGGCATTTGAATTCGCCTGTTCTGTTGACCTAAAGAAAACAGCGCGGTCAGAAAATACTTCACAAGCACAGCAGCCGACGATACAGCAGCAGCAGCCGGTGGTGCACTAGCAGCAACGTAGCATGCGCTGCTTTGGTGTTGAAGCCGCCGTCGCACCTGGTGCTGGGCTGTGGCTCATCAGCACAACAGCAGGGAGACGCGTGACAGCAGCACTAGAAGGCGTTACGCAGTGGGGAAAGACGAACGGCGAGCTGCTGCAGTGTGGGTGCTGCACGCGTAGCAGCAGTTACGTCTGCGCCGCGCGCTGCGGCGAGACGCGGACTGGCAAGAGCAGCAGCAGCACAGTTCAGACGCCCCAGTGACAACAACCACCACGTGGTGCGCGTGGTGGTGGTGCAGCAGCAGCAGACGCTCACGCAGCAGCGGCAGAGGCTTGAGCAGCAGCGGGAGACGCGTGAGCAGCAGCGAGAGATGCTTCAGCAGCAGCGAGAGACGCTTCAACAACAGTAGCAGAGGCTTCAGCAGCAGTAACAGACACTGCAACGGCAAGAGCTGTATCCTGCTGGGTGCACGCCCTCGCCCGGTCCCCGCAGCAGTGGCGGCAGCAGCAACAGTCTGAGAAGCCGCTGAGCTGCGTGCGCAGCAGCAACAGCCTTGTGCTGTAGCCCGGAGCGGGCACGAGTATCGTCCCTTGCCAAACGTTTCAACCGCCACCAGGTGGAAAAGAAAGTGAACATGAAGTAAATTTCTTGACGTCTGCCGGACAATAAAAGAGTCTCACAAATGTGACCGCCTGTTCCTCTCCGCTACTATTCAGTCGTCTTTTTCTCAAAGAAAACACCGCGGGAGACCAAAGGACGTCCACGGAAGCAGTACGTGTTTTTGTACGTCTCTCTGCACACTACGAAAGGCGTCAGAAGTTGGCACCCACGCAAAGCCGTGTGTAGTAAACTTCACAAACATACAAACATATGTGTCTGCCTTTAACTATCTAGCGTTATGTTTATCTATCTATCTATATATATACATACGTATACATATACATCCTTATACATATATGTATATATATACACACATAACGCTAGACAGCCACAGGCAGACACACACAAATATTCCTATCCGCACGTGTATATAGATATATATACATACAAATTCACCTCCACCTGGAAACTGGGCAAGAACGCGGGCAGCGCGTATTAACGTAGACATCTGCGCCGAACACAGTGTCTGTGGCTCGGCAAGTTCCTTAGCATTGCAGCCTATCCTCACCTACACTTGCTCCTTTCTCTTCTACGTCCACGCAGCACAGACCCTGGTGCTGCCTCTGACAAGAGCAACACGCCGTCCGGGGCTGTACGTCGACAGGAGCAGCACCGGCAAGCCTGAAGCAGCAGCAGCAGCGCCGACGTCGCACGCCGCGGCCGCTTCGCACGAGAATGACAAGCGGCAGTCGAAATGCAGCAACAGCACCTGCAGCAGCAGCAACTGCAGCAGCAGCGCCACACAGCTGGAGCCACTCGCGCCCGCCCCTGGTCGAAAGCAGTAACAAACAGCAGCGCGGCAGCAGCGAGACAGCAGCCACGACGGAATGTCGCCCAATGCTGCATGCTGCCTCACGTGCAGCACCAGCAGAAGAAGCAGCACCACCAGAAGCAGCAGTACCCGCAGCAGCGAGGTCCTGTTGCAGCACAGAGCTTGGCGGACTCTACAGCGACGTTTTTCCTGCTCGTAGATATTTAGTGTTGCTCGTCCCCACGCATGCACCACCTGCTTCCACTGGCGTAGAGAACGCGTCAACGCTCATATTCTCCGAGACGGCGTCGCAGCTCCCCTCCCTTGGCACCTCCTGCTTGTTTATCTGCCGGTGTTCCGCTAACAGTGCGCAGACGCACCTAGGCTGTGCCTCTGCTGCCTCCGCTGCCTTGCCGCTGCCTTGCTGCTGCTGCTGCTTCGTGAACTGGACACACCTAGGCCGCCTGTGTCTCTGCTGCTGTTGCTGCCTCTGCATCTGAGGCGAAGCAGCAGTCCAGCTCGTACATGAGACGGTCGCAGCGAACCGCCGCTGACGTCGGGTACGAGGAGAAGCTGATGACTGCTGTCTCGCTGCTACTGCAGCTGGCTCTTCCTCTTGGCGTGGTGCTTGCTTCCCCTGCTGCTGCTGCTGTTGCTGAAGTCGCAGCAGGACCGCAGCCTGCTGCACCGGCCGCAGCACCAGCGGGCGGCAGCAACGCAGGAGGCACGGCAGCAGCGTCAAGAGCGGGACAGGCAGAGATAAAGAAAACGACGCTGCTCTCCTCCTCCTCCTCCGCCGGGTTTCCTCTTCCATCCCTGCTGTTCCTGTTGCTGCACTTGCCGCCCTTGTCACCACGCACGTTGCTGCTGCCACTGCTGCTGCCGCTGCTGTTGCTGACGCGGCTGCTGCTGTTGGTGCTGCTGCTGATGCACCTGGCAAAAGCGTTGTCGTCTGTCGCAAGATTGCTGCTACCAGGGTTGCCCACTGCAGGCTGTTGCGGCTGGTGCTGCTGTTTCTTCTCTAACGCATGTACCAAGGACCGTAGAACGACCTTCGGTGCTTCCTGGTGCAGTCCCGAGACACAAAATCGCCTGCAGCACTCCCCCACACCCACAGCAGCAGTGCTGATCATCCCTGCGCACTCCGCCTCATTTCCACTCATATGTATATAACATCATATATATTACTTAGATTGTAGATATACATAATTTATATATCATATATAATATACATACATAAATATTATAGCTACAACATAATGTAAATATATATATATATAGTGTACGTACTATATATATTCTATATATAATATACGTAAGAGCAGTGGCAGCAGCAGCAAAATGAGTGACGTCAGCGAAAGCAGCAGCGCAGATAGCGTTACAGCTGAGGTGGTTCGAGTACAACCAACATGACTCAGCAGAGTAGTCGTATCTGTGAACCAGCGGCAGCACCAGAGCTGCAGCAGCAGCAGCAGAGCAGAGCAGCAGCAGCAGAGCAGAGCGGCAGCAACACCGACACCGGCTACAAACTGGTAGCCGCAGCAACAGGAGCAGCAGCGGCAGCAATGCAGTAGCAGGAACACGTACACCAGTTACTACCTGGTAGCCGCAGCAGCAGCGGCAGCAGCGGGAGCTGCCGCCACAGAGAAGCTGCAGCAGCAATACTGACGCCGTTTACAAACGGGAAATCGCGGCAGCAGGGGCAGCAGCAAGAGATGCGGCTACTATAGCAGTGGTGACGCCAGCAGCACTTGACAAGTAGCAGCAGTTGCACGAGGAGCAGCAGCTCGCGCAACTGCAGCAGCGTAACAATGCGACTAGCAGCTATAGCAGCACGCGCAGCAGCAGCACAACGCAGCACCGGCATGCACACACGAGAAGCCCACGAGAGTAGCAGCAGCAGCACTACCGAGGACAGTAGATTAAGCGGCTCGACGGGACGCAGGCAAAGCGTAGCAAGAGCAGCTGGAGTCACGCGGAGAGATCGTCCACCAGGGCCTTCTCTGCAGCAGAAGAATAAGCAACGCATGAAGCACACGCTCCGAGCAGACAGCATATAGCAGCTAAAAGGACCGCTGCAGGAGACGCAGTACTGCAGTAGCGAGTTCTAAGCCAGACGAGCACCATTCGCCCGGCAGCTGCTGCATCTGCTAGCAACATAGCAGCGGTGAAGCCAGGGATGCAGCAGCAGCAGCACCGCATTTCCCGGCATCGCAGCAGCAGTAGCAATAGCCACGTAAAAGGTGCTGCGGCAGCAGGACGAAAAGCAGAAGCTAGGCAACCAGCAACAGCTCGTCGACGCGGCAGCAGGCAGCATGTCAAAGCAGCAGCAGCAGCGGCAGCAGCGACGGTGGGAGGCGGATCCAGAGCTGGGACTGGCACCTCAACAAACGGCAGCAGCAGCAGCAAGGGCTGCGTGTGTGTGTGTGTGTGTGTGTTGCTGTCTGTTCTTACTTGCAGTTCGGCGCAGCAGCAGGAGGAAGATACTTCCAGAAGGGTGGCTGCAGCACCTCCACGAGTGGTGTCTCCTCTGCTGTTGGCCCCCCACAGTCCCTTGCTGCTGCTGCTGCTGCAGTCCCTGCGTGCTGCGCCTGCCGCAAACCCCACGCATGTCTGCGGAGCATGCCCGCGCCTGCGGAGGCAGACTCATTGTGGGGTAGCAGCTTCCCCGTCGGCGACGAGAGCGCCATGGCCATCACCTTCTTGAAAATTCGGAAGTGCCGTGGCACGCGGAAAGAAGGACACACTCGCAGGAGCTTCCCGTCCAGCGTGTGCAGCAGCAGTTCAAGCCGAACCTCCTTCGTTTTCCTTTCTGGCTTCCCTGTGTGGGCCACGGCTGCGGGCTCTGCAGCAGCAGCAGCAGGAAGCGTCGACGTCGGTAGCGAACCGGCAACTCCGGAACGGTTGGCCTCACTTCCACCCCTGCTGCTGCTGCTGTCGTTGTTCGGCCTTGTGCCGGGCGGGCACCGGGCCTGTGAGGTGGCCGTGGAGCTGCTGCAGGATGCGGCTTCTGTGCTGCTGCTCCTGCTGCCGAGGGAGGACGCGGCTTCGCTGCCGCTGCTGCTGCTGCAGGCAGGCGCGAAGAGGAGAAGTGTGCCAGGTTTCGTCGGGTGGCGCCGCTGCTGCTGCTGCCAGCGCATGCGTGACACGAACGGAGAATCCAGCAGACTCAGCAGACACTGGTGGACCACGTCCGCGCGGAGGGCGGCCTGCAGCAGCGCTGTGGCATCCGCAGCAAGAGCAGCAGCTTGACGTGCTGCAGCGTCTTGTGCTGCCTGCATCCCTGCTATCAAGGCAGCTATCCGTCTGCCGGCGTCGCCGTGTTGGCGCTGCTGCTGCAGTATCGACAGCCGCTGCTGACGCAGAAGCTCCTCTTGTCGGGAGTGCCGCAAGTAATACAGCACTTCCTCCTCCTCCTTCTCCCCTCCGTGCTGCCCCTGCTGCCGCCCCAGGAGGCACTGCTGCTGGTGCGCGAGCTGCAGCTGCTCCTGGCAGTGGTGCTGCTGCAGCTGCTGCAGCTGGCTCTGCAGTTTGAGCAGCAGAATGCGGGTGGCTGCTGCTGCCGCCGACACCCCCGCGCCTCTGCCGCGGTGCGAGCGCAGCAGCTGCCGGTGCTTCCCCCCACGGTTGCTGCCGCTGTCTCTCTCCTCTTCTGCTGCACCGCCCGCAGCAGGTGTGTGCAGCAAGTGCGGCAGCAGCTGCTTCCAGTGATTGTCGAGATTCAACAGCGACGACACAGTCCCGCTCTTCTTCTTCTCCTTCCAGAGTCCCAGCGGGCAATGCGTCAGGACGACGTAGCAAACCAGCACATCGCCTCGGTTCTTCTCTTCCTGCTCCCCTTGGTGTCCCTGCTGCTGCTTCTCCTCCTCTTCTCCCTCCTGTTGCTTCTGTGGCTCCTGCTCCCGCTGTTGCTGCTGCTGCTTCTGCTCCGTCTGCCGCAGCTTTGGCTTCTGCCGCATAACCGACGACAGCGCCTTCGTGTTGCCGCCCGCTCGGTCTGCGTCGGCGTCAGAGAGGCTAGTGCTCGTCCTGTGGCTGATGCTTGCTGTCGAAGAAGCAGACACGGCGTTTTCTTCTTCTACCGTGGCATGTCGTCTACGTTTCGTAAGACTCTCTTTGACGACCTCCTTCCGCTTCTCTCTCTTCTTGCTGCTGCTGCTCCTCTCCTGGTCAGACCGCAAACTGCTGTTGTCCCTGCTGCTCCTGTCCACCCGGCACCCGCTGGTCCCGTTGCTGCTGCTGCTGCTCCTGTTGCTGCTACTGCTGTCGCTGCAGCCCGTGCTGCTGTTGCCGTTGGGGGTCCGGCTGCTGCCGCCGATGCTGCCTTCCGTCAGAGTCGCCTGCGCTTTGTTGGCGCCGCGCTCCTGCAGAAGTCGCCGATTCCCCTGCGTAGATATTTTCTCCCCTGCGGCCGGGTGGCCGGGAAGCCGCGGAGCCGCTGGTGACATTTTATTACCGCTGCTGGTACTGCTGCCGCGCCGTTCTTCCTGCCGTTACGGCCGCGTTGCTCCTGCTGCTGTTGCCGCTGCGGCCCCAATGCTGCTAGTGAGGCTGTAGATGCGTGTGACCATTGCGCCTGCGACGGAATACGACTACAACGAAAGCAGCCGGCGAAATCCTGCAGTTTCACAGCGAATCCGTGTGTCCTTACGAGTGCGCGCTGCACTGCCTCGTGCTAGTGAACGGGGCGGGTAATTTGTCGTCGACCGCATGCTACAGGAATCGAAGCTGTGGCCGCATGCAGTACGCGCGGGACGGATCGCAGCAGCGCCGGCGGCAGCCCGGCAGGACGAGCAGCGACAGCGCCATGCCAGCGACAGCAGGTGCCTCACACGGCAGCAGTGGCAGCAGGGGGGCAACACAGCAGCAGCAGGGCAACATAGCAGGTGCAGCAGCAGCCGGGCAACACAGCAGAGCAGCAACAGCAGGACCTCAGCGCCCGTAGCAATAGTAGTAGGGTAAAGGGAAGCACGGCAGCAGCAGCAGGGGGGCCCAACAGCAGCAGCAACACGGTCGGCCAGCGAATCGGCGATAGCAGCGCACCAGGCAAGCCGCGGCGCCGTCAGGCACCTGCCGCAACATGTGGCAGGCAGCGCAGCGTCGAGGAGGGGCAGTTGTCTGGTAGCGCCAGCCGCGTATCTGCGGCAGTTAGACAATGAGACAACGCCGACCTCACACACGTGTCTACAGTATCACATAGTTTATGATGAATGCAGCTAACGCGTACTCTATGCACGTAGCGTATCACGCTTTTACCTACGTGAAACGTCGAAAGTATACACCGGGAGTTACCACGAAGCAAGGCCCAACTACGTGCGCATACCTAACACAACATTCAATCTACCCGCATCTGGAGCGTGCAATATACACAGATAATCTGTATGACGTGATTTGCGTCTTTGCATCCGGCTTCGCAAGCATCCGCACTCCCACGTCTGGACATCGCGGGGTAGAGAAACGAGCCAAGAAGCGTCACACAAGATCGTAGGGACCTGCGTGTATGAGAACGTGACTCGCCGCAGGTCCCCGAGAAAGCAGTTCTTACGACGTGCGTGCAGACACAACGGCCTAGACGCAGCGCCGCTGGTCCCGTCTCCTTTTTTGGGGAAGTCGAAGCTGTGTGGCGCAGTAGTAGCTCCGCTGTCTCTTTCAGCGACAAGAGAGGACTGCTCTTGCTCGCCGTCAAAGAGAGTCCACGCCTAGACTTGCTCATCCTCTACCTACAAGACGCGAGCTGCACACTACCCGGCACAGCAACAGCTCCTAGTGTTCTTGTTTTCCTGAGTCTCTGTCTAGAGGTCGTAAGAACATGGCTCGCGCGGCTACGCCTGTCTCATCGTGACTGGCAGGGTGAACGTTTGCGTCCGTTTCTCAGGCGGAGCGTCACTCAGACTTGCTCCATCTGTTTTGAGAGAGAACACATTCCCGCACACGTAGGTGTGATCCAACTTCTGCCGTTCGCTGCGTTCCTGAGGCCGTACACGTCTGTTCGGAGAGAAAGTATCATCGTCACCTAATGTTCGTCCAGCAGGAAGGTCGGTCACCTCTCCAGGCATAGCTGCGTACGGCCAACATAGTGCGCAGTGGAGACACCTGCTCTTTGACTTATAAGTGCGCAGAGACAAAGTGACGCGGAGAAGTGCGAGAGAAGAATAAAATAGTGAAGAGGAAAGAACCACAAGGAGAAAAGGAGACAGGGAATTATCAGAGGGTAAAATAAGACTACTGTACCCGTGTGTGTCCCTGAGTAGTTAAGAGTGTACAGACGGATGAATCAGGTATTGTCACGCGAAGGCGGAGGTCGTGTAGTAAAGAGTTGTACGAGAAGAAGGTTCTCAAATTGGTCCTTCGGGACACCCAAACTCGGCAACCACGTTTTTGATATTTCATTCGTCACCCTCTGCATACAAGTCCTCCGTACTACAGCATAAGGCCTCAGCATATATGTAACACACCTTTCCACATGTGAAAACAGAGACACGCGGGTTTTCTTTCCCATATTAGAACTGTTTAAGTCGATCACTCTCAGCGACTTCCATGCTTCGAGCACAAATTTCGAACAGAAACACAAGGCAACTGCCCCTGCTTTCTTAAGGAGGAACAGCAGAGCAGCCGTTATCGACGCACGGTTACACGTGACAGCACAGCGTACCTAAAAGCCACACACAAGGAGCCAGACAGAGTAGCCTCTGCTCGAGAAAAGACCAGCAGAAGCAGGAACAGAACACAAGAGCACCTTGAACGTGGTTCAGGAGCCCTGCGCCAGGACCCTGCCGAGGTGACTCAGCAGGAACAGCAAAAAGAGTCAGGAGAAGCGCTTCTGTTGGACGGAGTGCGGTGGCATCGTCACTAGCAACAAGACGAAGAAAAATATCTTGTGTTGGGGAAGAATTTCCGTAGTGACAGCAGCCGAAAAGAAGCTGGTGCCTCTTTTCTAAGGGGAACACAGGAGGCGCAACAAGAAAACAATACTATACCATCTGTTACAGAAGCTACCGGCAGCCGCAACAGGAAGAAAAAGTCTCACATTCTGTCTATGAGGCACACCAACAGCCGCAGCAGGGATCGCATCCACCGCACTTAGGACTACATGTTCTGCACAAGAAGTGTACAAAATGCGACTGTTCTCTCGCGAAGAGCAGTTTACCACCCTGTTGCACCAATTTCCGCTAGTCGCTCTGTGAGACACTTGCCCTCCAGTGCTACACCTGCTGTTGCAGATGGAGTAGTAATGACGACAGTAGACGTCTCCGTAGCTACTGCCGCAGCTGCACGTATTCCTGCAGCTGCCAGTCTTTGAAGTTTGAACTACTTCTCGTAATGCGCTGCTCCACTGCTGACAGTAGTGCTGCGCAGCTCTCGGGAAGGACTGGCGCTGGTGGACACGGTGCTGCACCAGCTGTCCAAGGCTGCTGCTCTTGCTACAGCCGCTGAGTCTTGCAGAAAGCAAGTGCACTGGGGCACACAGTGGCGTGGCCATCCGCGTCGCATGCCGCGGTGTTCCTGTGGGCACGTGGTTGTGTATACAGACACAAATACTGACAAAGTTTATTGACAAGCATGCACGTATACATGTACATATCTACATCAGTGTACACAACTTTGTATGTACATAAACAGACATATATATCTGTATCTACACATACACTAGTGCACATATCTCTGTAAATACGCACATATATATATATATGTATCATTCTATATATATTTGGACACATTTGTAATACATATGTGTGTGTGCATGTATGCATATGTATACATATATATATATATATATATATATATATATATGGACACTGGAATACATACGCAGTATGTTCTGTTGAATCGTCGGCACGTACAGGTTCTATACCTTTTGTATGTAGAATCCTTTCGTTTCAGCAGGAGCACACGCGCTCTACCAACACTTTACGCTGTTGCTGGAGGTAGCAAAAGAGGCGGGCATGGGCGTACAGGGAATGCACCTCATTCTCCACAGGTGAAATTTGTTTGTTATGCCCATTTGTACTGCTGCTGCGGTGCATTTGCGTTGCTCTGCTGCTCGAGGCAGTCCTCATTCTGCGACAACAGCAGGAGCAATACTATAGCGATTCGCGGTGTGTTGCATGTAACGTGCTTGCTGTTGCTGGTCCCACTGCTCGCTGGCGTAGGCTACCTGATGCCACGGATGCTGCTGCTTCTGTCCGGAGGAGAGCCTAATTCTACCCCTGCCACTCTGCTGCTGCCGTTGCTTCTCTATGTGTTACCATTCGCTATTGTCACCAACTTGTTCTGCCGCCCTTGTTGCACGCGCTGCGCTGTGCCCTCGGGTCTGCAGTAAAACTGTCGTGCAGAGGGAGCATATTTTCTGTACATGCGCTCGCACAATTTATTTAGAGTGTCATTCGCTTTCTCTCTCCGCATACGTACGTAGGTTCCCGCAAGGGTGCCGCGGACAACCTCCGAGGAAGTGTGTGCATGCTTCTCTTTTCGAGAAGTACACTACCTGCAGATCCCCACGTATGCAAACGTCTTAGGAGTCCGTCTAGACATCTGCACAGCTCTACGCAAAAGGGTGGTACCTATATACACATCCTCAACCATAGACCTGGACGTACGTGTCTCCACATGCCTACACATGTGTGCAGATACGCATATGTACATATACGTGAAAATGTGTTAACAGATATGCCTGTATACAGAGCAGATGCAACTCGCCTGTACATGGGTAGATCCCTGCCGTGTTTTATCAACCCTGCTGGTTCGACGAGAATACAGTTCCCCTAATCATAACAAGCCTTTATGAACCGTTGGACCCACGGGTACTACAACCCAGAGACCTGCGTGCCCGCACTGTCTATAATCACTAACGCATATACATACATATACATGTACGTGTTATCTATGATCACTAACATACATATATATACATATATATATTTCTCTAGATCATGCTCAGGTGTTTCCGTGCTACAGAAACAGAAATGCACCTCTCCACATTTACATATATCTGTATATACGTGCTTGACGGCGGCGGTGTGAGGTGGCTAGATACACGCAGACACACTGCTCCAAAATTACATTTACAGACATACACACATACAGCTCTTCGACGCGATGCTGCCAAGTGAGTTCACCACGTCGACACTGCCTCAGCTACATAAATGGGTTTCTCTTTGTAAAGTTGTCCCCATCGTGTTGGTGCGCATTTTGCGTTTATGCGTCTGCTGGTGCGCACAAGGAACGACGCAGTCCGACAGTAAAAGCTGCGGCCGCTGCTGCAGCTCCTGCGCACGCAAGTTGCCTCCTCAGTGTCCCTTGCCGGTTTGTTGCCCTCTC
Organism: Sarcocystis neurona; assembly: GCA_000727475.1. NCBI lineage: Eukaryota > Apicomplexa > Conoidasida > Eucoccidiorida > Sarcocystidae > Sarcocystis > Sarcocystis neurona. The sequence continues at coordinate 470,616 of KL647295.1, read as the reverse complement.
CTGTTGCTGCGTTGTGCCCAACTCAGCAGCAACGAGCGGCTCCTCAGGTGTCATTGGAGCCGGGAGGCGTTTTCCTCTACGCAGAGGTAACTGCCACAATGCCACGGGTTTCTCCATCTTCTGTTGTATATACACACGTATGTGCAATAAGGTAGGCGCTGCTGTTCACCCGGATGTGAGAAGATATCAGGCGTCTGTCCACAAATATCTGCTTGTGTGGTGGCGTAAAGTGCAGACGGTGTGTCGGTTAATCGTTATACCTCCGACCGTGCTCCACTTTTCTTGCAGTATATATATATATATATATTTGTGTGTCTATCCATATATATATGTATATGTATGTATATTTGCCCGTGTAGCTCGAGATGAAGAGAGCGTACAACCCCGTGCCTCGACAAGAGAAGACGTGGGTAGGAGAGGGCGCAGAAACGCATGTGTTGGCAACAGTTTTTTGCCTTCGAGATCCGGGGGCTGCAGGTGACGTCTTTCGTGCGTTATTCTTCCATGACAACGCACCTCTTCATCCTCTTCCAATACATGTATGTATATATCAAAACATGAAGTCAAGAGTACGTATATATATATATATATGTATATAAGTATACTTTAGTAGTAGTTTATACGTGTATACGTATGTCAGAGTATCAGTATGTATACGTACCGCAGAATATGCGTGTATACACATATCTTAGTCTGTCGTATATATATATATATATATGCGCATACAGGGAAGCAAATGTATAGCTATGTTTTCGTTCGTATTCCTCACTTTTCTTTCTCACCAACAATATATATATATATATATATATCTATACACTCGTATGAGGACCGAGTGTTGAATACATATATTAACATGTAAAAGGATGCGTCCGTTCGTTGAAGAGGCGAGATTTCTGCAAGACGCAGCTCTGAAGAGGAACGTACGTGCGCCTTTTATTTACGTGAAGCACTCGTATATATATTTGATTGTCCTGCGGCTGAGGCGACTATTTCTCGAGAAGCACCACGAGGTTGCAGACTCCGGCGGAGATACACAAGCCACACCTGGCTCTGCATGCCCTATCCATATATATATATATATATGTATGCACGCGACCGCCTGTCATCTGCGTCGGGGAAGCCATGCGTACAGGGAGAAAAAACTCGCAACGAGGCGCCAGAAGCTTCACACGAAGAATCGCTGACGTATGGCACACCCTACACAGATCTCAGCAACGTGTCGAAAGGTAACGATAGTAGACAAAGTCCATCTAGACGCACTAAATATTGGGTTTATATACATATATACACATACATGCACAGATCTGTATATACAGATGCATATGTCTATATATATATCTCATAGGTGGATAGGCAGATCCGTATATCGGGAGATATACAGGTGTAAGTTAATCCTACGAACATCTACCATACATGTTTACATATATTTACGTGTGCATTTATATATATACACATATACGTGCACATATATATATATATATGTGGATACACATACGTATAGAGACAGAGTGAGATAAAGAGAGAAAGAACAGTCAAAAGAGGGTGGAGGTAGGTCCGCAGATTTACACGTTTAAATACGTACATAGGGAACCAAGGACCCCCGAAGTATACGTATACAAATACATATATATACACACACATACGTACAAATACATATACATATATATAAATGTATGTGTTGCTGTGTGTGTGTGTGTGTGGCAGGACGTACGCATCCCCAGGATGTGAATCTCCCTGTATGCCCACCCAGGCGTTCCTCCGTGAAGAGCGGCCGCTAATCTCCCAAAGCACCTTTCTGCTGCCCACGCTGCCCCCCACACATCTATCTACAAGTGAAAGGGCGTCCGCACTTCTTCACACGGCGAAGTGTCTGACATACGTATAGGTATTCTACATATGGAAAATACTGGCCAAAACTGATCTGCACATACACATATATATTCACATGGTAGACTATCTATCAACCTCTCAACAGGTACACTCAGGTACACTCACCTATCCATATCTGTCTCTCTATCCACCTACGTACTCCTATATATCTATCCACATACATATATGTGTGTGTAGGTGTCGGTGTCTGCGTACACATATATATATATGCACATATACACAGAGATATACAGAGGGCGTCTATGTAGTGCGGCGTTCCCCTCTGTGTGAAGAATGTGGGAAGGAGACGCAGGCGTGGGCAGGGCGAGGACGGAGTCGCTCAGACCGTTTCATGTGAACTCCTCCAGCTGCTGCGGGAAAACTCCGCAAGTGGCTGACGAGGAGGACGCATGTTGAACAGAAAAGAGACCACGCGTCACGCAGAAGTCGAAAGAGGGAAATTTTCTTCACAAATGAGAAAACCTCCTACACACAAAAAATGTTCGAAGAGGGGGCAGCTCAGACCGCAGTCAACACAGACACACACAGGACTTCGTCGCCGGAGAACAGGGTACTGCGCCTGAACTCGCACATATATACGTACATATGTAAACACACATCAACATATATACACACCTACACACCTACACACATGAAGACACATATATATGTATATGTACCGCACAGCATACTAGTACATAGTCAATAAATACATGTATATAGAGATTTCCAAATATCGTCCCTATACGTATGCATATATACATATATATGTGGGCAGTACAGCACTTCTCCATAGCCAATTAATACATCTCTATATAGATATACAATTACGTTCTTATCTACATGCACATACACACATGCATATATATGGATATATGCACATATGGATATATATATATATATATATGTACCACATGTAGATATATATATATGAAGGGCGCAACACTTGTGTAAAGACAATCAATACATGAACGTGAAGATACCTGGATACGTTTTTTGTATAGGTGCACGCATACGCATATGTGTGTAGACATTTGTATAGAGATTTGGACTTTGGTTGGCGTATGTCACTCGAGAAGATCGCTTTGCGCGGGCGGGTGTATAAGGTAGAGCTGCTGGTGATCGGAGTTTTCTACTGTTTTTCTTCTGCTGCTGCCTGTCTTTGGCTTGTGCTGTGCTGTTCGTTTCTTTTCTGCTTCTCCGGGAATTCCGCAGCAAGGACACTCTTACTCCAGGAGCAGCAGCAGGTCCTGCGAGGCCTCCCCCACTTTCCCTTCGGGCAAAATGCGGGCGTTAAGAGGAGGCAGCAGCGCAGCAAAGTCGAGCTGCTTGCTCTGCTGCTGTGCTGCTGCTCGCAGTTGCCGCTGCGGAGTCAACAGCAGAGTCCCCAGGGCTGTCAACCCTCGGTAGAAAATATCTGCGTCTGCTTCTACGGCCAGCAGCTCCCGCAGCAGCTGCATCACCTGCGAGGACAGCCAAGGCAAAAACAACAGCGCACGCCCATGCACCCCTGAAGACAAGCAGCAGAAAACGAGATGATCATGCGGCGCCACCATCAACAGCAGCACGGTTACAAAATGGAGCAGCAGCAGCAGAAGTAGCAACACCAGAAGCAGCACCAACACGACTGCAAAACGGAGCAGCAGCGGCTGACGCAGAATCAGCACGCGCAGCGCAGCAGAAGCGGCAGAAACAGCAACAGCAGAAGCAGCAGCGGTCGAAGCACCAACAGAGAAAAAATTCACAGCGGCAGAAGCAGGAGCACAAGCAGCAGAAGCAGCAGCCGCAGTAGATGCAGCAGAAGCACCCGGCGCTTCCAGGACGGCCACGCACAGGAGCAGCAGCCGCGACGTGGGAGCAACAGCAGTAGGAACAGCAGCGGTGGAGGAATATTACTACTGGGGTGTACGTACACACCAACGAGCAGACACGAACACGGTGTTCGTACCCCCCTGCGTGCCACCGTCATATGAAAATGGTACCTCCTTCACAAACAAAAGAGCAGCAGCCCCATCCACTGCAACAGAGTGCAGCATTAGCAGCAGCACGATGGCAGTCAATCCTTCAGCAGCAAAACAAGAAACACAGCAGTACCACCAGCGAAGAACAACCGACAGCAGCAGCAGCAGCAAAGATGCGGCAGCAGCAGCAAAAACGCGGCACCAGTGCAGCAAAGACGCAGCAGCACTAGCAGCAGCAAAGAAGTGGCAACAGCTCAGCGAAGAAGCAGCGGCAGGAGCACAAAGCAGCCCCAGCACCGTCTTCTCCGAGGAGCAGCAGCCGAAGCACACAGGAACAAGGCAAACCGGCCGCAGCAGGGGGGCGCGTTACGCGAGAGAGAGTTGCAGCAGCAACCGCAGCAACATCCGGCAGTGGCAGCGCAGTATACCTGCGTGCGAGCGGAAGGATCTTCGCTTTGAGCGGAGGCGGAGAGAGCGACAGCGAAGTTTGCGTAGAAGACAGCAGCAGCAGCCCTCACCGACTTGCTGCTGCTGCTGCAGTTCGCCTGCAGCGCCGCTGCAACAGCGTCTAGGACCTGCAGCAGCAACACAAGTCCAGAAGCGGCCCCAGCACTTCTCGCGCTTCCCCAGGCCAGCAAAACAATGGTCGGGAACCTCTACTGATTATTTTTTTTGTCTCGCAGTGCCGTCTCTCTTATCCTCTCATTATTTGGTCTCTCTCTCTTCCGCGCGCACTCCTCTACTTCTCTTCCGTCCTATCTCTACGTGTATCTCCGTCTTTCTCTTCTTCTATTTATGTCCTCCTCTCTTCCGGGCTGCCCCCCTACCTCGGCGTCTCCTCCTCTCTTCCGGGCTGCCCCCTTCTTCTACCTCTCTGTGTGGCTCCTTCTGTCTTTCTTCGTCTTCCTCACTTTCCCTCCTTTCCCATCGTCCTTTCTCTGTCTCTCTTCTTCGGTGTTCCTTTCTCTCTGTATTTCTCCCCCCCTTCATCTCTTCCTTTCTGTCGTCCCGCAAATCACAGAGAAAATGCGATACAAACACATACACACACACCCACACGCGTTAACCAGTACACACATATATACATATATATATATACGTATACACATACATATGCATATATATACTTATATATCTATATGTAGGTTACGTACATATATACCTTCGGGCTCTTCTCACGTGTGCGTCTCTCCACATATAGAGGCAAGCGGACTCTACACACATATGTATATATATACATATGCATATATATACTTATATATAGAGAAGTTGAGGTGGACATATATACCCTCGGGCTCTTCTCATGTGTGCGTCTCTCCATATATAGAGGCAGGAGAGAAGTCTGCTGCTGTCCTTCTCTCTGTGTGTCTGTCTGTACAGGCCGACATCATTACATTGACGCGGCCAGCCTTTTGAACATTAGATATACGTATACATTTATATGTGTATATATACGTGGGTGTGAGTCGTATACACCACACACTGCTGGACGCAGATGAAGGCGACCTGCATGGGTCGCAGCTAAGAAGACACTGGCCTGGTTATCTAGCAAGTCCTATACATACGATGTCAATAGCCGACTTACTTAGCTCTCTCTACATACATATATATACATATACGGAGGGACCCCTACATACATATGTACACATCAGACGACAGCATGTATATACACATATATATATATATATATACATACATGTATTCATACACATACGATCGGATCCCCCCATACACATATACATATACATATATATACATATATATACATATATATACATACATATACATATGTATATACAAATATGTATATATATGCACACAGGAACGGTTCCGTAGATGCAGCAAGAGAATTTTTGTATTTCTCACTTTTGAATGACAGCCGGACGCACGAGGAATATAAAAGGTTCCCCGAGTGTCAGTGCTGTGGGGAGAAGAGACAGCAAGACGAATACTTTCTGCCGAGCTACTTACTTATCCTCGCCGACAGACGCCCGGGGAAGAGACAGCAGCAGCAACGGCAACAGCAGCAGTTCACCAGCAATAGCGAAGATGTCGCAGCAGCAGAACGGTGCCGCAGAACCGAAACAGCAGCAGCAGCAGGAGGAACGTTAGCAGCAGCAGCAGGAGGCTCAGCAGCAGCAGGAAGAACCTCAGCAGCAGCAACAGGAAGAGTCTCAGCAGCAGGAGCACGTGCCGCTTTTGACGCGCAGCAGAAAAATCTGCGTGGCACTTGCAGGACGATGCACCGTTGGCAACAGCAGCAGCAGCAGAAGTGAGGAATGCGAATCTTACAGCCGTTGCATGCCGCAGAAGCACCGCTCGATTTGAAGGAGAGTCAAGCAGATTCGCCAGGAACCGAAGACAGCAAACTAACAGTGCAGAGTCCTCTGTTGCTGGGGCTCCGGCAGGCGTTGTCGTCCCGTCCGCTGCTCCTGCTGCTGTTGCTGTTGGACTTGCCGTTCCCTCTCTCTCCCGCTTGTCGCTTCTCCCCGCCTCTGCTGCTGCTCCTGCTTCCTTCCCTGCTGCTGCAGTCGTCGCTGCCGTTGCTGCTGCAGTTCCTGGCGCTGCTGCTGGTGCTGCTGCTGTTGCTGGCGCTGCCGCTGCGGAGGCTGCCCGCATGTGGTGCAGCGTTACGACGACCAGGTGCCACCTGCGTGAAGTCAAACCAAGCAGCAGAACTTTAAACAGCCACGCCAGTATGACCCCACTTGTCCAGATTTACCTCTATTGCAGATAAAGCGTTTCTCTCTCTCTCTCTTCTTCCCACACGTCGGATATTTACGTAGCTTATGTGTAGTTCCTTCTTCACGAGTAGCCGTACTGGCTTATCCATCTGCAAGATTCCCTATATGCATGCACATATATATTTGTATATATGTGGAATGTGTTGATTCTGCTGGTGCTGCTTCTCCGTCTCTGCTGTGCCTGCTGTTGCAGCTGCTGCCTCCCCACGGCTGCTCCCTTGTCTGTGCTGCTGCTGCTGTTGTACCTGCTGCTTCCCCACTCCGCCACTGCTGTGCTCTCTGTTGCTGCTGCAGCGTTCTCTCTGTTGCTGCTGCAGCTTCCTCCCTGTTGCTGCTGCTGCTGTCTCTCTGTTGCTGCTGCAGGTTACTCTGTCCTCCTGCTGCTGGTGCCGTCGCATCTGCTGCTTCCTCCCTATGCTCCTGCTTCCCCTCCCCCACTCCCGCTGTTGCTGCTGCTGCTGCCGTTGCAGCAGCCCTCGCTTCTTTCTCCACCAAAACTCATGATGCTTTCTCCCTTCCGCTACTGCTGCTTTTTGTCTCTGTTGCTCCTGCTGGTACTGTTGAAGCTGCTTTCTCTCTCTGCTGCTGCTTCCCCTCTGGTGCGGCTGCTGCAGCTGCTGCTCTCCCTCTCTGCTGCTGTTTTCTCTCTCTGCTTCCTCTGCTTTTTCTCTCTTTCTACTGCTCCTTTTCTCTCGCTTTCTGCTGCTACTTCTTCTCCTTTTTGCTGCTGCTGCTGCTGCTTTCTCTCTCGTTTCTCTGTTGCTCCCTGTTAGTCTCTGCGGCTCCTTTTTCTCTGTTTCTTCTGCTGCTGCTGCTTTCCCTCTCTCTCTCTCTGTCTGCCGCTGGAGAGAGTCGCTCACACAGAATCGCCGGCAGTGCGTTTGTAGCGGGCGAGGGGATTCGAAGGGTGCAGCACGAGAAGGCGCCAGCAGTCCACAACGGGCATCGCTGCATGCGACGGCCACGCACTTAGCTTCTCGAAGAAAACGTCTACTTCACAAGTTCTGCAGGAAAACCGGATTTCGCCCCAAAAACGCACTTCTATGAAACACGTTTACTTCCCTCTTCTCTGCATGCACAAATAATACGCATGCATGCATATATGTTATGATGTACACATGTACACACACAGACGTATTTACACACGCACCTCTACACACAAATACATACGCACATATATACATATATTTACACATGTGTGGAAGTTATCTCTGCCTCGGCATATCTGCTTCCACTTGCGTACATTTACACATATATGTACATGTACATACACGTGCGAGTGCAGTGTGTGTGATAGCTGGGGGGGCACAAATATAGAGGTACGTACATAACAGCGAGAGAGAGGGGAAGAGAGCGGTAGAGAGAAAGACCGAGGCAGAGGGAGAGAGATACACAGAGGCAGCACACACACGTTGGTGTATATACAAAGAGAGAAAGCACGGGAAAGATATAGAGTCTGCGGACGAAAAAGAACGCGAGCCACTCTCAATCTATGTATATCTATATATGTGGATATACATATGTATCGAGGGAGAGCGGCACGAAGAGAGAAGCACTACTTTGTAGACACGTATAAGGATATGAATACAGAGAGAGAAGGCGAGAGAAAGGAGAGCCCAAGAAAAAAGAAGAGCGAGAGCCGCTCTCAATTTGTATACATATACATATATACACACACATCTATATATATATATATATATGGAGACACGTATCTATATAGAGAGAGAGGGAGAGGACGAAAACAGAAAGGCACTCTTTATATATGTATATATATACAGAGAGATAGAGAGAAAGAGACAACGAGGAAGAGGAAGAAATAGAGCCACTCTTAGTCTACAGTATCTGTGTACATACATACATATTATACATATACATATATATATATGTGCGTATCTAGGGAGATACAGGGAAGACAAAAAGAGAGACGCACTGTGAATACATATATACATATACAGAGAGAAAAAGCTAATACGAATACATATATGTATACACATATGCATACATACAGATAGAGAGAAAGAGAGAAGGAAAGCTAATATGAATATATAGAGAGAGACAGACAGACAGACAGAGAGGAAGGGAAAGCTACCCCGAATACACATATACATATAGAGAGAGAAAAGGCTATTCCCTATATATATATACGGAGAGGGGAAGCTACTCTGAACACACGTACATATATATATATAGAGAGAGAGAGAGATAGAAAAGGCTAGTCCTTACATATATACATATATATATATATGTATATATATATATATGGAGAGGGGAAGCTAGCCTGAATACACGTATATATATATATATAGAGAGAGAGAGAAAACGCTACTCCTTATATATATATATGCGGAAAGGGGAAGCTAATCTGAATACACATATGTATACACATATGTATATATGGCTAGAGAGAGAACGAAAGAAGGAAAGCTAATCTGAATATATATATAGAGAGAGACACACACAGAGGGAGAGGGGGGAAGCTAACGTGAATACACGTACATACATATATATATAGAGAGAAAACGCTACTCCTTATATATATGTGGAGAGGGAAAGCTAATCTGAACAGAGGGAAGGACAGCAAATCCCTCTTCCGAGAGACAGAAGGGGAGGGGAAGCCGAAGAAGCGAAAGGCGAAGAAAAGAGAAGAAAATTAGTGTGATGGTTGTGCAGACCCCAAACACGCTGTGCTTCTACGATAGGGGGGTACTCTGCAAGGCGCATGCGACCGCGCGATACCCGCGAGGAGGCCGCAGGAGAGGAGTTTCGTTAACAAATATATCTGCAGCAAATCTCCGCAGCAAATCTTGTGCGCAGCTCCCTTCTCTACAAGGTGGTTGCTACGGCGCTCCACATTCAGCAGGCCGCAGGAAAATCTCCGTACGTGGCACGTGTTCTTCCCTTTTCTTCTTCGTGTGCTCCTCCCCTTCCTACGTCCCTGCATGCGCCTGCTCACTTCCACACAGCAGTATACATGTATGGAACCCGTGTGCTACATAGTGATGTATATACCCACGATACAGCAATGAAAGAGAGATGCGTGGATTAGACACACTTCTAGACGTGCACCTATTTGCGTCTACATCCATACATACATACATATACGCGTGCGTACACATACACACATATACGTGTGTGGAGAGATTCAGTAGAGATCTACAGAACAATATACACACATACACATATATCAAATACACGGGAGAGAGAGAGAGAGAGACATACTTGGAAGATATCTACACACTTCTACATATACAAATATATGTGTGTACGAAGAGAAGACATGGCACACGAAGATTCGATGCCGGTAGGAAGCGCCACTGCCTGAGGAGCTGCGGGTATGTGTTACCGCGATCAATGCTGCTGTTGCTGCTGCTGCTGTTGCTGCTGCTGCTGCTGCTGTTGCTGCTGCTGCTGCTGTTGCTGCTGCTGTTGGGAGTTACCTGAACTCCTCTTTGGCAGAAGCGAAGTTTTGTAACTTTGCAAAAGCCGACTCTAAATACAGTCGCTCCTGCAAACTCAATTTCTCCTGAAAAGGAAACGCGCATCCTTCTCCACATCATTTGAAGAATCTCCTCTGTTAATAATCCAGTCGTATGCAACAGTATTCACGACCTCATATATATATATATATGCATGCACTCTCATGACATTTTACAGTACATCAATATGTGCATATATATGCATATATATATACGTGCATATACACACACATACAGATATGCACACATAATACCTATACATATATATACATATACATATATATATATGTGTAGTTATAGGTATAGATATACATACATGTACATACAGGCATACGTACACATACAGGCATAAAGACATAGACACACATACAAATACATTTCCCTATATATATATATATTCAGGTCTACGTATACTTATAATGTGTATATAGTACGGTCATATCCATCTCTATGTATACGTGTATGCATACATACATGTAGATGAATACAAAGATGAATTCACACATGTACACACACGCAGAAATAGATACATACGTTTACGTGTATATATATACCTATATATGTACATATATATATACGAACACATACACATCAGCTCGGGGCGTACACACATGCAGGAGAAAAAAAAAGTGAAAGAGAGGGAGAGGAAATTTGTTTTTAGTCGTGTTCCAGTCCCACCATTTCCTGCACACAAAACATCTTCCCCATCTGCTGCTCTCTCTCTATACATATATGAATGTATGTATATATGCTGTAGATACACCTATGATACGTATATATCCACATATATATATAAACATTAACCCATTTATACAGATTTTACTGAGTGATGTGTTTTCGAACAAGGCATGTGTACATATACATATATGTATATATATGTGTTTATATATGTATACTCATGTGTACATACATGTATATACATGTGTGTATACGTATATATATGTGTAAATATATGTATATGTATGTGCATGTCTATGTGTGTGATATGTATATACATGTATATATACATGTATACATATATATATAAATATATGTATATATATAATTGTTCACTTTTCTTTGCGTGGATGTGGAAGAGAGAGAGTTTTAAAGGGAGGGGAGAATCAAATGGTATTCTCCTCGCTGCAGATGGCTGCAACGCTGGCCTTTGTTGAGAAAAGAGAAAAATACACAGAAGACACTGAAGAAGAAGAAAACGCGGTACACAGGAAGAAGGGCATGTCTGTGTGTGTGCGTGCGGGGGGAGGGGGGGGGGCGGGTTAATCAGCCGCAGCAAAACAGCAACAACGGCAGACAGAGTACCGGCACCAGGGGCCAGCCACGGCGACAGCAACAGCAGCGGCAGCAGCAGACAGCAACTGCGAGAGAAACAGCGGCAACAGGCGAGCAACTGCACAGGCAGCAGCAAATCAGCAGCAGCGTACGGCAGCACATTAGGAAAGGTGGAGGAGGAGGAGCACTGCAGCAGCAGCAGCAGAGAAGCAGCGGCAGGAAAGAAGCAGCAGCAGCAGAGAAGCAGCGGCAGGAAGAAGCAGCCGCAGGAAAGAAGCAGCCGCAGGAAAGAAGCAGCAGCAGGACAGATGCAGCCGCAGGAAAGAAGCAACAGCATGAGGGAGTAGCGAGTTGGTGGAAGACCCACGATGGCATCCCCCGGGAGGGCGTCGTCGAAGGCGAAGATGCGCTGCGCTGCTGTTTTGATATTTTTAGCCTGGGCGAAGCGCAGAGGCTGCAGCAGGGGGAAGTGCTTGCTGCTGCTGCTGTTGACGCGGACGTCGGGCGACCGTTCGGCAGTCGAAGAAGCAGCAGCACCAGCAGCAGGAAGTTGCATGTTCCTTCGGATAAATGCTGCGACGTGCTCGACGCAGCCCCGGCCGTGCAGCCTCTCCCGAGAGCAGAAGCGTTCCGCTGCTTTCTCTGGGTCTTCGCCTTTCCTGCAACACCCAGCAGTCCCGCACGACAGCTGCAGATGCAGCAGCAGCAGCAGCACCGGGGCAGAAGAAGTGACAGCAGCTGCGGCGGTGGCACGGCAGGAGCAGCACAAGCAGGGAAAAACCCCAGGACACCGCCCTGGCAACAGCAAGAGCAGAGCAGCAATCCGAGCAGGAGTCCACGAAGAAGCAGCAAGAGACGCAGCAGCAACAGGACAGCAGCAGCCCGAGGAGGAGCAGAAGAAAGAGCAGTAGCCGCAGCCGTAGCCGCAGCAGCAACAGAAGATAAGCAGCCCGCGCAGGAGCAGAAGAAGGAGCAGTAGCCGCAGCCACACCCGCAGCAAGAGACGCACAAGCAACAAGAGAGCAGCAACCCAAGCAGGAGCTCCAGCAGGGAACACCAGCCGCAGCTGCAGGTGCGGCAAGAAACGCAGCAACAAGAGAAGAAAAGCAGGTCGAACTGGAGCAGAGGGAGAAGCAGCAGCAACTGCAGCCGGAGGCGCACAGCGTTAACAACCGCAGCGGAAATACGAGCAGCAGCGAGCACACAGCGGCAGCCGCAACAGCAACAGCACGCGCGGAGCCTGCAGGAAGAGCAGCAGCACAGGAAACGTCGCACGTCAAGCAGCAACAGCAGCGGCAGTGAGAGCAGCAACGGCAGCGGCAGTGGCAGCCGCAACAGCAGCGGCAGTGAGAGCAGCAACAGCAGTGCACGAGATCGCCGCATGAACGGGAGCAGGCACAGAAGCAGCGGCCGCGAGGAACGCACAAGGCAGCAACTACAGCAACCGCAGCAGTCCGTGCCGCAGTGTTGTTGCATCAGCAGCAGCAGGAGCTGCCACAGCAGCAGCGGGGACAGCGAGATTGCCGCAGCAGACGAAACGTATGCAACAGCAGCAAAACCAACGACAGCAGAGACAACCACCGGACAATCCGCTGACGGAATGCTGGAAGAGCAGCAGCAGCAGCAGTCACAGCCACAGCAGCACCAGAAGCGCACACAACGAGATCAGGACTGGAAGTACATGCAACAGCAGCAACAGCACTGGCAGTGAGGCATGCAGGAGCAGCAGCAACAGCAACGGCAGTGAGGCACGCAGCACAGCAACAGCAGCAGGTGAGGTATGCAATAGCAGTAGCGACAGTAGCAGCTGAGGCATGCAGCAGCAGTAGCGACGTAGCAGCTGAGGCCTGCAGCAGCAGTAGCGACAGTAGCAGCTGAGGCATGCAGCAGCAGTAGCGACAGTAGCAGCTGAGGCATGCAGCAGCAGCAGCGACAGCAGCAGCAGCAGGACATTTCATACCGAAAAGGCAACTTTTTGTATGAGTCTCCTGCGCCGGTATCGACGGTAAAAATGACGTCGTACTCCCCGGCCGCAAAAAACTGCGACGCACAGCAGCAGCAGCAGCAGTCCTCCGTCAACAACAGCAGCGGCCGCGCTCCAGGATGGCGGCAACCGCAGCAGCGCTCTTCTTTCAGCAGCAGCAGCAGGATAACCGAATGGCAACAGCAAGAGGTGTGCTCTCAGGAGAAATGTGTGCCGGCCAACAGAAGAGCAACAGCTGCAGCAGCGATAGACCCCCCCAACCGTACACATGCGCAGCGGCGCGGGGCAGCAATTTCAGCAGCAGTTCCGCCTGTGGAGCAGCCGCAGCTGCAAGGTTGAAGTGGCGCGAGAGCTGCGTACGCCAGCGCTGTTGCAGCAGCGCTACGTCTAGTAGTCGTGCAGCAACAGCAGCAGCGGCTGCAGTGCTTCTTCTAAGCAGCAACTGCTGTAGCTACTCACGCAGCAGCACTCCTGTAACTGCGCATGCGCACTGTAGAACAGACGCAGCAACCAACGTCTACCCATCTCCGTCTGCTGCTGCTTCTGCTCTGCGACAACTCTCCCCTTGCTGTTGCTATCCGTCCCCTGCGGCTATCGTTGCTGCTGTTCTAAGACCTGCTGCGAAACCTGCTGCTGTTGCAGGATTGTCGCACCTCTTCCTGTGACTCTTCACATGTGCCTTGGGAGCATTGCTGCTCTTGCTCCTGCTGCCTGTCCTGCTGCTGTGTTTTCCGGCTGCTGCTGCTGCGCCTGCATGTGCTGCTGCTCGTGCAACCCGTGTACGCGTGGCACCGCTGCTCCATGTAGCGCTCGTGCGGCTGCAGCACGGGCATGCTGCTGCTGGTGCTGCTCTGTGTAGTCGCAGCATTTCTGCTGCTCTAATTAGACGTTTAGTATACCAAACGCTGCTGCTGACCACCTGCTAAATATATAGCTTACCCTGTTGCTGCTAATCCTGCTAGTGTTGCTGCTGCCACTCCTGCTATCGCTATTGTCGCTGCTGCCCGTGCAGCTGCTGCTACTCCTGCTGTCGCTGTTACTGCCGCTGCTCCTGTTGCTGCTGCCATTCCTGCTGTCGCTGGTGTTGTTGTTACTGCTGTTGCCGCTGCTGCTGTTCGTGTTGTGGCTGCCACTGCCGTTGCTGCTACTGCTGCTGTTGTTGCTGCTGTTTTTCTGCAATTGCTGCTGCCACTTCTACCGCTGCGGCTCCTGCTCCTACTGCACTCGTTGCTGCCGCCGTTCCCGCTGTTGCTGCTGTCAGTCCTCCTGCTGCTGCTGTCAGTCCTGCTGCTGCTGTTGTTGTTGAATCGGCGTACACCTACCTCGTCGCCTTCGTAGAAGTAGGTCTGCTTCGACACCTTCCCTACTGCCTCGCCAATCTTCTTCCAGCTGCTGCTGCTCTGCTGCCACTGGTATACCACAGCAACATTCCCCTCTCGAAACAGCTTGACTTCTCCGTCTCTCGTGCCACGCAGTGTCTGTACACCAGAAAACCCGAGAAGCAGCAGCAGCAGCAGTAACGCCGCACCCGCATGCATCGCCAGCAGCAGCTAGCCAGGGGGCCTGCCAGCAGCAGCAGCCCAGCACCAGGCGAGCCAACACCTCCACGGGGAGGTCAGCCGCAGCAGCAGCAGCGAAGGCAATGACAGCAGCAGCAAGAGACGCAGCTGCGTCGACCTCTCGCAGTTGGCTCCCCACCACGAAGAAAAATGCTTGAGAGAGAAGCGGCGATCATGAAGCAGCGGCAGCAAGTGTTCTCCAGCAGCAGCAGTACTTCTGCAGGAGCAGCAGCGGTTCGTCTTCACCCAGCAGTAGCAGCAGCACCTCGACAGCAGCAGCAGCAGCGCTTCGTCTTGCTCCAGCAGCAGTAGCAGCAGCAGCAGTTCGGGAGCCACAGCAGCCCTGTACGCCTCCCCAGTCACCAGTAGCAGCAGCAGCAGCAACAAACGCTACTAGCTGTAGCAGTAGCTTTTCTACATCAGCTGCACCGCTGTTTTTCTACGTCAGCAGTAGCAGCTGCCTGTCTTCAGCAGCGGTGGCAGCTATCGGCATGTCAGCCGCAGCAGCAGCTCTGCACCCGCAGAGAACTTCCCCCAGCAGCAGCACTTCTGCAGCAGCAGCAGCGCGTCTCTCTAATCAGCAGCAGCAGTTCTTCCAGCAGCAGCACTGCCAATTGCTGTTATCGCAACAGCTGCAGATCATCTTCGAGCAGCAGAACCTGCTGCTTGAGAAGACAGGAGCAGCGGGACGAAGGGGAACATGCCTCACTGCAAGCTGCGAAGTTTGGGGAAGAGACTCTACGTCCAGAGCCTCTGCGGGCTGAGCGGCTGCGGCTTCTGCCGTGGCCTGCAACACAGCAACGCACGCGCGTAAAGCGGCATCAGCCACAGCAAAACAGGAGCAACAGGAGCAGCGGCGGCAGCACCAATAGCACCGACAGCAGCAGCAACAGGAGCAGGAGTAGGAAGCGTCGCAGCAGCAGCACCGACAGCACCAGCAGGAGTAGAGTATACTTATACGAGCAGAGGCAGCAGAACCGCGGACAGCCGCGGCAAGATTAGTAGTACTAGTAGTAGCATATTAGGAGTTGTAGCAGTAGTACCCGCTGCAGCAGGACCGACAGCAGCAGCAAGAGGAACAGCTGTTGTTGTAGTAGTAGATGAAGCAGCAGCACAGGTAGCAGGAGCAAAAGGAGCAGTAGTGGACATAAAACGAGCAGCAGCAGCAGCGACGGCGGCAGCGGTAGTACGCGTCGGAAGCAACAGCAGGTCGCAGCAGCAGCAGCTGCGGCAGCATCAGTGGAGTAGCTCGACCGGAGGAGCAGCAGCTGAAACACACGACGCGCAGCAGGGCAGCAGCAGTACTGCAACAGCAGCAGGAACAGAAGTTACGTACGGCTTCGGCAGCAGCTCGTTGTTTCTCTCTCCCCTCGACGGGCAAAGCCCTGCTTTCTCTTTGCGTCCAAATACTGAAGAGAGAACAAGCAGCGCAGCAGCGGCAGCACCAGCCCACCCAGCAGCATCGCGCCGTCCAGTAGCAGCAGCAGCCACCCCGAGAGCACCCCACACATTCAGAGCAGCAGCGACACAGCAGCAGCAACGAAGTAGCGGCAGTCGCGCCTGCAGGACCCACCGCAGAACGACAATCAACAACATCGGCAGCAACGCCAAGTCGCACCCACAGCACCAGCAACAGCAACTGCAGCAGCAGCAACAGCAAGTGCAGCAGCGAGGGCAAGTGCGGCACCGAGAGGAACTGCAGCAACAAGAGCAAGTGCGGCAACAAGAGCAAGTGCAGCAGCAGCAACAGCAAGTGCAGCAGCACCAAAAACACGCAGCAGCGGAAGTGAAATACAAGGCACCCCGTCAGCAACAGCAGCAGTAGCAGCAACCTAATCCAGAAGGCGGCTGCACCACCTAGATAATTACTTGCTCCTATAATATCTGACGTTACCGACTACGGCAAGTCATATAACCGCGCACCCTCTCCGCCATTTTACAGCACCAGAACAGTAAGAGCAGCGGCAACGGAGAGCAGGAGCAGCAGCCGCGTGAGGCGAGGAGGGACGGCAGCGGCGAACGAGCAGCGCAGCAGTTGCAGCACGCGTCAGCAGGAGGGAGAAGACCGGAGAGAGGAGGACCAGGAAGCACCGGCAGCAGAAACAGCAGCAGCAGCGCAGGGGGTTGCAAGACCGCCAGCACAGGAGCAGGAGGACAGCAGCCTCTGCAGCAGCCCCGGTGTGGAGGACGACCCGCAGCGTTGCGCACCAGGTGGGCAACATGCGTGAGCAGTCAACAACTGCAGCAGCACGTACAGCAGCTCAAATAGCCGCAGCAGCAGCAGATCAAGACCCGATCGCACAGCAGCAGTTTCTTCGAGAGTGGACAGAGCAGCAGCTCGGCCAAGAGAGCCAGCAGAGTGTTGCTGCTGTTTAGACCGAGATGTCAACGGGGAGAGGAACGAAAGGGAAGATGACAGAAAGAAAATAGAAGGAAACAAGTGGAGAAAATGAGGAAGTGGACCAAAGATGGGCAAAATTGGTCTTCCCCACATTAAACACGAGAGGCAAGGGAAGAGACAAGAAACCGGAGGAGAGGAGCAGGCGGAGAAAAGGAGAAGGACGTGGGGAGGGGACAGCAAACGAGAAGGGAGCGGAGGCGGTCAAACTACGAGTCAAACGAAAGTAGGGAAGGAAAGCAGAGCAGCAGCACGAGGGAAAACATACCGCAAAACTCCATCTTCGCAGCAGGTGGCAATCTCTCCAGAGCTTAGCTCGGCCACCTGCAAGTGTGCAGCAACGTATGTCGCAGATAGGCGAAGCAGAAGCTGAAGAAGACATTTAGAAGGGAGAAGGGGAAGAAATCAAGCAGATAAGACGTGATATTCTGCGCCGCTTGCCCCTGCTACGGGGCGGGAGCAGCAGCAGCAGCGCTGGCATAGGCAGCAGCGCCTGCAACAAAAGCAGACACCGCGACGTGCAGCAGCAGCAGCAGCAAGCAACGCCACAGCAGTACAAACAACGGGAGCAGCCGCAGCAGAAAGGGGCACCGCCGGCAGCAGCGGGGAGAGGACTCAGCAGCAGTAGTCAAATCTGCAGCAGAATAGGAATGGCAGCAGCAGCGGGCACCTGCAGCAGCAGCAGCAGCAGATCTTGGCGTCAAACAGCGGCGCAAGAACCTCGCAAAGCTGCAGCAGCCGCCCCACACGGAGAGGCAGTCCCAACGGCAAGTGGAGACGAAGCGGCAGCCGCGGGAGACGAGACACGAGCAGCAACAAGAGAAGCGGCAGCAGGATAACAGCTGTGATAGCAGCATGGGCGACAAACCAGCAGCAACAGACTGAGAAACAGCAGCAGCCACAGACTGCGAAGCAGCAGCAGTAGCAGGGAATAAAGCTGCAACAGCAAGATAAGCAGCAGAGCCTGCGAGCTTCCGGCAAGGGCGCCCTAGTAAACGTCAGCAGTCCAGATGAAATCCGCCAACTCTCTCCCTTCCCTCGGCAGCGGTACCTGGCAGCAGCAGTAGCACGTCACTCAAGGAACAGGCGACGGCAGAGAAAGCACAGGAAGAGGAAAAGCAGCAGACGCAACAGCAGCAACAGCAGCAACAGCAGCAGTGCGTCGGCGAGGCCAGCCGAACAGGTCAGAGAAGAGAAATAGAATAACGACAAGGAAGCGCGGAAGTATCGACGCAGAAAGAACGACGCAATTGCAGCAGCAGCAGCAAAACAAGAGCACCGTAGCAGCAATCCATGTAGTGGTAAGGGAGCGCGACAACGCAGCAATAGCAGCGGCTGTAACTCACGCCCCACACTGTAGCGGCGTGCAGCAGCACTTGAGGCAACTTCTGCTTCAGATGGGGCTGCGTCTTCTCGCTGATGCTGTCTGTTTCTGCTGCTTCAACTTCCCAGACACGGCAGGTGCGGTCGTCAGCTGCTGAGATGATGCGCCCGGCTCGGCAGCGGCTCGCCTTCACATCTGTAGCAGCAGCAACAGCAGCAGCAGCAAACGACGGGGTGAGCAGCAGCAGCAGTACGAAAGCCACGCCGCCCAGCGCCGCAGCAGCAGCGACTCGAAGCAACAGCAGCAGCGGCTCGAAGCAGCAGCAGCAGCAACTCGAAACAGCAGCAGCAGCAGCAACTCGAAGCAGCAATAGCAGCAGCAGCAACTCGAAACAGCAGCAGCAGCAGCAACTCGAAGCAGCAATAGCAGCAGCAACTTGAAGCAGCAGCAGAAGGAACTCGAAGCAGAAGCCGTAGCAACTTGAAGCAGCAGCAGAAGAAACTCGAAGCAGAAGCCGTAGCAACTTGAAGCAGCAACAGCAGCAACTCGCAGCACCAGCAGCAGCAGTATCGGTGGCAACGACGGACCACCCGGTCGCAGCGACAGCGCCTCGACGCACAGCGTTGCGGCACCAGCAGCAGCAGAGGCACCGCGTGACGCTGCAGCGGCAGAACGCCGCGGAGGAGCGCCAGAGCCCCGTCATGCACCGCGCAGCAGGAGTAGCAGCAACAGGAATCGCAGCAAAGAGAGCAAAGCAAGCGGAACAGCAGCAGCAGCAGCCGCAGTGACAGCGACGGAAAAGACCCACGCCCCCGCAGCACCAACCCGTGCAGCTGCGGGGTGAGAGAAAAGCAACAGTAGCCAAGGAGCAGCAGCAACAGCAGCGAATTAGCACCAGCAACAGCAAAAGGAAGCCGGGGAGCAGCAAGACAGCGAGTAGCGGGCAGCCGCCTGAGGGGACGCTGCTTGTCTGCAGCAGCTGCAGCAGGAAGGCAGCGCTGCCGTGCAACAGGACTGCAAAAAGAGCGGGTGCGAAGAGAGTGGCGGCAAACGAGCACCGATGCAGCTCGTTAAAACAGCAACACGAGCAAGGTTCGTGTTAATACTGCCGCAGCAACCTGACCAGCAGTAGCAGCAGCAAACGCAGTGACCTGCAGCTCCACGTTCCACGGGAACGCAGTGGCAGCAACATCAGCAGGCCGAAAGTAGCAGCCGCCACGGCAGCAGCAAACAGGATGGGACAGAGTCGCGTTGCGCAGCAGCGGCGTGCAGCAGGTGGCAGCAGCAGCAGCAGAACACCGCATCAGGCAGGAACAGGAACAACACGAGAAAGGCACCGTCAAAGAGCAGTACCTGCAGAGAGCAGCAGGCAGCAGGAAGCAGTGTCATCGAGAGCCTGCGGCAGCACTACCGACCGCTCACCGAAAACAAACGCCGTGTGTCCCTCAAGCTGCAGCAGCTGCCGGTGGCTCGTCCAGTCCCACAGCTTGATCGTCAGGTCATTAGAGGCTGACAGCAACGCCCCACATGCGGCAGACCTGCTGCTGTTGCTGCTGCTGCTGTTGCTGCTGCTACTGTTGCTGCTGCTACTGTTGTTGCTGCTGCTGTTACTGGGGTCGACGGGAGGCATGCAGTCCAGGGCACGAATGATGTCGCCATGGGCATCTGCAGCAGCACCCACGAGCAGCAGAGACTGCAAGGTAGCAGCAGAGTGGAGGCAACGGCAGCAGCAGAACATCGTCGTATGATCTGCTGTCGCTGCCACTCCAGCAGCGGAGACGAGGTGTTAAGCGCATGCAAGTGGAGCTGGGGACGAGTAAGTAGCAGCGGCAGCAGCAGGATGTCGTCAAAACACAACGTCTTCCGCAGCAGCTGCAGCAGCCCAGTGCTCTCCTCCCCGTACGTCTTACGAGAACCGAGAAACGGCAGCAGAAAGACCCATGACAGTAGCAGCAGCAGCGTAGGTAGTCGTAGCATAGACCCATCCCCGCGGCAGCGTCACGGCGTAACAGCAGCAGCACGTCTAGTCCTCCTCTTTCTGCCTCGTCTTCCCCAAACAGCCACAGCTGCAGCACCCGGGCAGAACCAGGAGAAGGAGTTTCTCCTCTTCCCATCCTATGTGCAGCAGTGTGTGGGTGTCCACTCCGCTTTTAACAGCAGCAGCAGCACTCCTGTTTTTATTTTAGACGGGAGGAGAAGCACCGACAGGAGAGACGTGACAGCCAGAGGAGCCCGGGCGCAACGTACGCTCAGGACAATGGCAAAAAATGGGCGCAGCAGCAGTCAGTGCAGGGGCCAGGAGTCAGCCCGAGGAGAGCAGTCACGCGACAACAGCGGCAGCACCCACGAAAAGCAGCAATGATCGGCAGCAGTGCACCCCCACGCGACGGAGCAGCAGCACTGCCAGCAACAGACGAACCATCGGAGATCTGCTGCAGCAGCAATTCACAGCAGCCGCAGCAGCCCACCACAGCACCAGTAATACACAGCACCAGCCCAACGACAGCGCGGCAAATGGCGAAGCTGCAATGTAAAGCAGTCCAAATGTGATGCAGCTGCAAGTTGAGACACGAGCAGCAGGCACTGGGAGCAGCAGCATTGAGATGGAGCAACACGCACAAGCAGCAGCAGCAGCAGGGACTCGAAGTCGCAGCAGGTTGAGACACAGCAGCAGGAACACGTAGTCGGAGCAAGTTGAGACACGCAATGATTTGAAGCAGCAGCAATTCACGTGAAGCAGCAGGAAGTGGAAGAAGCAGGAGCAGCAGCAGCAAGTGGCTGTTACCCGGTATCGACTGAAGGAGGCTCCCGGTGAGCGACCAGAAGCGTAGCGTCTTGTCTTGCGCTCCCGTGACCAGCAAATTCATACTTTCCACGGCTAGCACCGTCACTGCAAAGGGACCCACGCCGCCGAAGAAGCAGCAAGGAAAGTCGCAAACGAGGCAGCAGAGAGAATTGCAGCCAGAGGAAGAAATGCAGCAGAGAAGTCCCAGAGAGACAGCAGCAGCAAGGAAAGTGCAGCAGGGAAGCATCAGAGAAACAGCAGCAGCAGCAACTGCAGCAGAAGGAAGTTCTAGAGAAACAGCAGCAGCGAGAAAAATTCAGCAGTAGATGTCACAGCAGCATCAACAACTCCCCGCGCACCCGTCGCTTTATTTCTTCCCCGTGCACATACATATATACATACTAATGGATACATATCTATCTCTCTCTCTATCTATCTATATATATATATATATATCGTAGATGCATATATACAAACTTCCATACATACATATGTGTATAAGTAGAAGTAGTTGTGACAGTATCGAGACAGAGAGGTAAATGTACGCGCACGAAGAAATGTCTGTGCATGAGTACATATACGTGTGTGCTTTGCAGAGAGCAGCAACAGCCGCAGCACGGGTGCCCTGTCTGTTGCAGTAACACCAGCAGCCACCACAGCAGCAGCAGTAGCAGCCATCACAGCAGCAGTAGCAACAGCAGCAGTAGCAACAGCAGCAGTCCTCACAGCGGCCATCACAGCAGCAGCGGCAGTAGCAGCAGCAGTAGTACCAGCATATATCTGTATATATATGCATGTACGTAACAATATATGTAATATATATGCATGTACGTTATAATACACTACACACATGCGCACACACGTGGTAATACATATATGTGCACACACGTAATAATATATACACACGCGTGCAGCACAGGGAAAGTATGAGAAGCGTCAGCGTTTGACGGAGGGGCCCAGCCACGGGGGGGTGGTCTCCACCGACGTCCGGTGTCGCTGCTGCTGCTGCAGCTGGAGAAGCTGCTGCGTGTGGGGCCCACGAGGACCGCGTCCACCCCCCCCCCCCGAAGAGGAGGGCAGCAGATATTCAGCGGCCACCCAACAGACGCGCGTCACAGAGAGAGGGACGGACAGCAGCGAACACGCAGAAGAGGAGCGCAAAGCAGGCAGTCCGGTCCCCGGCGTCCACGTCGCTGACGAGCCGGCGGCCTTCCCCGCTGCTGCATGCAGATGGCCCGACGGACGGCCAGGAGGCAACTTCTGCGCTCGCCCCTTTTCTTTTCCTTTTTATGGACTTCACTTTTTCTCGCGACCCTTCGAAACCCTTCAGCAGCCCCACACACGCACTTCTGGCACGCAGCAGCAGCGCAGCTCGGAGCGTCCGCCAGTCACACACCCGCACACGACGGTCGTCGTCTTCCCCTCTCCACAATAAACATACACACACGTATATCACACATATATATATATATACGTGATGTGGCCACCACCCATCCATATATATGTGTTTGTATGAGTATCTTTCCTGTACGTAAAGAGGACATACACACACGTACACACAGACACGTCTACTTGCCCTACAAACTGCATACACAAATATATAGATGTATGTATGCATATGGAGATGCGTATGGAGATGCGTGTGGCTAAGCTGTAAGACATAGGCACGTATAATATGCAGAAGTACGTGCATATATACATATGTATATGTAGGTAGGAAGGCAGTTTTCTTTACCGGCGTATTTATGCGGCTGCAGAATACACCTGCATGTGGCGTCCGAGATTCCCCACACACGCGCAGTGCCGTCCCAGGCCCCGGTGACCAGCAGCGCCTGCTGTTGCACTTCTGCGAGCGAGCAGACGGCGCCCTCGTGCCCCTGCCACGAAAGGCGTCCGCGAAGAAGCAGCAGAAACTCTCCATGCACACCTCGCCGAGTGTACGTACACCCAGCGACTCCTACTTACAAGCGAACTCCAGAGATCCACATGCATGCATCTGCACACACATATGTATGTCGTGGATATGTGCTACGATATACAGACAGACAGAAATATATGTATATATATGTTAATAGAGGTATACACACCCATAGAAATCTGCCGAGATATATACACATATATGCGGATGTATATGTATATATACGCATGCATGCATATGGATATGGAGCGATATTTCTCTCTCTATATATATATCATACATAGAGATCCGCGTGTATATGTGTATGTGTGTAGATCACATGTGTACATATTTGTGGAGACGTATACCTACAGACTTCTACTCGTAGGCGGCTCGACTCAGCGATGTCTACACACGTATGCGGATCTGCCTGTTCGTGCCCAGACTCCCCATCAATCTATTTCCGCTTGTTGCTCTGTTGCTGCTGCTGCAGCGGAACGGCGTCCTCCGCTGCTGCGCTTGTCTGTGCGTCCAGCTGGAAGCAGCGGCACAGCAGCGGCAGCAGCTGACGAGCAGCGGTCGCTGGCCTTGCAACAACAGCAGCAGCAGCGTGGGTATACCGCAGCAGCGGGGGAAGAGAAGAACAAGCGTGTGTCCCAGCACCTTGTGCGGCGGCTGCTGCAGCCAAGTGACACGGCCGCAGCAGTCCCAGCTGCAGTAGCAGCAGCATGCAGGGCAGGCCTAGTAGTAGCAGCAGCAGCAGGAGCCGTAGTAATAGCCGTTAGTAGGAGCAAAAGGATCAGCAGCAGCATCAGCAGCGACACACGCGAGCAGCAGCGGCAGTGTCACAAGGCCGTGAAACTGCTGCAGCAGCAGCAGAATTCGCTGCGGGAGCTTTCTCAGCAGCAGCAGCAGCAGTCGCAGCAGGCCACCTCTTACAGAGTACTCGTGGAGCACCCGGCCGTCAACCGCAGATATATGCAAGGCACGCTTATCCTTGCTGCCGGAGAAGAAGGACGGTTGTTGTTGCTCCGCTACACCGGCCGCTTCTTCTCCTCCCGCTCGAGTATTGCTGCTGCTGCTGGTCTGGCGGCTCGGGTTGCTGCGTCGGCCGCCGCTTCGACAGGGGGCGAGGCAATACACGTAGTCCGTGTGGGGCCGTAGCAGCAATCGGGGTACGTACTTGATGCCTGGTCCCGGTCCTGCTGCAGAACCCTTCTCACCTCCTGGTCCAGCGGCTTCCCCATCTGCTTCTTTTCCAGAGTCCTTGCTGTTGCGACTGCTGCTCGGAGGTGCTTCTCCTCCTGCTGCTGCTCCTGCAGGAGCAACCACGCCTCTCCCCACAGGCGTCCACACAACGATCAAGTTGTCCAGACCACCTGTTACCAGCTCCTCCACCGCCTCTGCCTGTTGCTGTTGCTGCTGCTGTTGCTGCCGCTGCGGGGGGGGGACAGAGGAGAAGCAGCAGATACAGCGGACAGCTTTGGAGTGCGCAGTCCCTTCGAAGGCCAGCAGAAACGGTTGAGTAGGCGAAGAACAAGCAGCTGCTGGTGTTGCCGTGGAGTTGCTGCTGCTGCTGGCGCATGCAGCAGCGTGTTCGTCTGCGGTGACCATTGCGGCAGCGGAGGGGGAGCAGCAGCTGCAGGAGTCTACAGCGGCGCGGCAGGAGAGCCGCACAGGCGCCCCCACCAGCAGCGAAGAGCCAGCACGGGCTACAGCAACAGCAGCAGGAACAATAGCAGCACAGTCCTACAGAGCTAAGCAGGCGGAGGACGCGGTGCGCAGCAGCACAGGAACCCGGCGCGAGCAGCGGCTCCGACAGCACGAGTAACGGCAGCGCCAGCTGCTCCGCCACCAACAACAGCAGCGCACTTGTGTAATTTAGAGTCTAAAGAAAGAAGAAAGCAGCTCTCTCCCTGAGGCGCTACACACGGCGGCCTGCAGAACCTGTGCTGCAGCAGAAACCACAAACCGTCCCGCTGCCACCGCTGCTGCTGCTGCCACTGCTACTGCGGCCGCCCCAGCTGCTGCTGCTGCCGCTGCTGCTGCTGCCGCCGCTGCTGCTGCCGCCTTCAGTAGTGCGGAAGCCGCGACGGGAGCTGACCCGGACGAGCTGCCTGTTCTTCTGCAGAATACGCAGAGCCAGAGAGCTGCGGGTGCAGCCCGTGCACACAGGCCATCCGCACGGAGCTGCTGTCGCGGCCGCGTGGCAGACGGTCGAACCGTCACGCGCAGAACTGCAGCGACGGTAGTTGCTCCTCCTGCACGGGATGCTGCTGCGATGGTTACGGTTGCTGCGATGGTTGCTGCAGCAGGTGTCGGAGTCCTGCGCCGACAGTGGCTCCACCTGCTTTTGTTGGTGCGGGGGTGCTGAGGCAGTTGCCGCTGTTGTTTAAAAAGTTGCTGTTGCTGCTGCCGGACGAACCGGATGCCGCATATCTCAGCAGTCACGCCCTGTCTGCAGCAGGGGTGCTTCTAGCAGCAGCAGCAGCGAGGGAATCCAGCACACGTGCTCCTGCGTCCTTGTTTGCTGCTCGTGAACTGCAGCTCGCCCGGAGGCTGTACGTGTGCGATTGCTGATAATATGTGTGTGCACCTATGCTGCTCCTGGTGTGCTGCAGCTGTTGGGCTGCTGCGCGGCTGCTGCCGCCGTGCTGCTGCTGTCCCTGCTGTGTGGAGCAGGGGGGATGCAGTCCTGCTTCCGGGGTGTAGCTGCATCGCCCAGGGATCTCCTTCCCCGCTGCTGGGATGTAAATAGGGGGCCGCGCTCTACAGCCGCGGCAACGATCGAAGAAGCAGCAGAGGCACCGGCGGAGCCGGAGAACTAGCAGCGACGGTAAAGAAGAAGCAGTGGCAGCAGAAATACAGGGATAAAGACAGGAGGACAGAAGTAAGAGGCGCGGCGGGTGTTTCTGACTAGTAGTCGTTCGTAGCAGTCAGTCGCACGAGACAGCTGCACCGCAGCGCGGCAGCAGGAGCCGTAGGCGCGGCAGCGCCACTACGCATGAGGTTGAGAGCTTGACGACGCGGGAAGCAGTTATCTGTTAACGGGGAGAATGCGAGAATCGCAGCGAGGACAGAGGAAAAAAGGCAGCACACTGGTTTAGGAAGAAGCTTACGACGTAGCTGTCTGTTTCTCTTCACCGGGCGTTGTTGCTCCTGTTGCATGCTACCTGTCGGAGGTCCGCCGCGCGGGCGCTGCAGCGCTAGTAGAGGAAAAACTTACACAGGAATCTGGGCTGGGATTTGTAGCACTGCCCCTGCTGCAGCTGCTCTCCTGCGGCTAGCGACAATGCGGCTGCTGCTATCGGCAGTCGTAGCAGTAGTAATACCTTGCTGTGTTGTTGCATGTCCCTGTCCATCTGCAAGGACTGTGTTGCGCTGCTCCCCTGCTGTTGCTGCTGCTGTGCTGGCGCGGCTCGTGTTGCGCGGCTCCCCCGGCTGCTATCTGTAGCTACGCGACTGTCGCAACGACTCCACCTGCTCCGCCTGTGGCGCGCAAGTGCCGTTGTTGCTGCTGCTCGAGAACTACACACGCGGAGGCTACCGGTACTGTTGCTGCTACTCCTGCTCTCCAACCGGCTGATGGTACAGAGTCACGACACGAGGAAATGCTGCTTGAGCAAGTGTTGCTGACACTGCTGCGCCCGCTATGGCTACGACTGCAGCGCAGCACATACACAGAGGAACTGTAGCTATTTACATACGCGTACGTATGCGTGCATGTAATCGTAGGGGAAAGTGGCTGTAGTTCGCCTGTAGGTAAGGGATGCACAGATGTAAATACGCAGATACAGGTCAGAAACCAGCTGTCTTGTATGTGTGAGTGTGCAGCTGCTGGACGGACGACACCTGCCCACCAGATCTTCACAGACACATACTTACAGTACAAAACAGAAACACAGGTGGTGCCGGACAGGAGTATAGATATGTATATATATACCTGTATTCGAAAGGCTAAGTATACCTATGCGTCAGTCCTTCTCTCTCTCTCACTCTACATATACCTTTGATACTGGAAGATGAGCGTAAACACGCGTGTGTATCTCCCTGGACTTCACAGATACACTGCGTCTCGCTGGCAGAACACAGAAGTACATCAGTGGTACTTATTTGTCAGGGTGTCGCAGTACTTCCTGTCGCCTGTTACTCCGAAGACAGAGATTGACACGTATGTGGTTAGTGTATGAAGTCCCGAGGCGCTACCATTCACTCACGGACGTATGTATATATATATATACATATATGCACATTTATATGTTTCTGATGAAGACGCGCGTCATCATGTGTGTGCTGACTCCCTGCTGATGCCAGTTATGCGACACGTGAAGTTATGTGGGTGGAAGCGTGTTCCGGGTGCATGGGTTGAATCACGTAGCGGCAAAGATGCGATGAGGCCGCCTAGGATTTCTGCGGACGCGGCCAGACGCGTGCGCTTATAAGATGGGAGCTTGTGTTTGTTCGGGCGCGATCGCTTCGGCTGCTCCCACTTCCCTACTGCTTCTTCTGCAGCCTTTACAGCTACTTCTGCCGGTGCATGTGTGCTGGCGCTGCAGCTGCTTGTGTGCTGCTGGTGCCGCTTGTGCGCTGTTTGTTCCTTGTATGCACTTGTTGCTGCACCCGCTGCTGCTGCTGCTGCTGTTCGCCGTCCTGCCGTTGCTGCTGCCGGTACTTCAGCTGCTCGTGTCCCTCTCTCTGTTTGCTACTCGCGCTCCTGCTGTTGTGCCCGTCCCTCCTGCTGCTGCTCCTCCTCCTGCTGCTCCTCTCTCCACTTCTCCTGCAGCTGCCGCCCTCCTGTTACTTCTCTGTCCACTTGAGCTGCTATTGCTCACGCTGTTATTGCACCTCGCTCTACCTGAGCGGCTGCTCCTTTCAATGTGCTGTTGCTGCTGTGATGTTCGATCGCAGTCGCACACACGTAACAAGGCTCTGCAGACGAGTAGTCAGAAACAGGCGAAGTGCACTAGAAAGAGAGCGCTGCTATCCCCTCTTCTCTCCTTGTTGCTTCTCTACGTAGCTTGTGCCGGTGATGGGCGCCCGACCTGGTCCGG